>JAQIUQ010006925.1:240301-312801 GCA_030378365.1 Hybognathus amarus | reverse complement strand
GACAGATCCGTGGCCTGTGTCTCCAGCCCAGCATGAGTTTAATGTGACTGAAGACAGTTCAGATTATAGCTGGCAGAATAACAAAACATTTGTTTGGCTAGTTTGTAGATATAGTCAGTTTATGTATATTTTGCACAATGCTTCAATAAAAGTAATCTTGGAGATTTGAATTTGCAATTCAATTCTTCAAAATCTCAGGCACCCGATGTTTTGTTTCCAGTTCACGAGTGAGATGTGAATGAAGACAAAAGCCAGAGGACAGTTTCAGTAATATGGGGGACATTTATATTTTATTAAATGGCTTCATAACATCAGAGGGGGAAGGTCCTGATAGATATGCCCAGGGATGGATGGTATATTACTCACATCAATAATGGAGTGTCGGATGACACCGAGAGCCCACGCAGGGCCACTGGTTTGATGTAGTTACGCCATCACCGTCCCAGAGGAGCACGCGGTCAACCACAGGGGTCGAAGGAACATGCAGTACTTATGATATGGTCACAGAGAGATGATAGACAAACATGTACACTTGTAAACATGTTAAATATAACACTTTTATCACTCGGGTTTTGCTGTCAGATCGTACTGAGCTGACAGACAGCTTCATGCCACAAACTCAATCTCAGCTGTAGCTCGAGTAACTTACCTGCAGCAGAACCATCCATTTACGTGAACCCACGAGCTCTGTGAAGCATCTGTCTTTAAGACAATATGTGGGAGTCTAGAGGTTTCTGTGATATCAAGTTAAGCTTCCCACACTAAACTGCACATTGTCCACTGCTGGATGGTGTCCTGGTAACTTTGTTCCCTTCAGACAGCTTATGAGTGCACACTAGAGAGGGGACCTCTTTAGCACACGGCTGTTTGATGGCCCTTTTATCCTTTTCGTGCCCTTTTTCTTCCTGTTCAAACGGCTTCAAAGAAAGTGCAGCAGCAACCATCTGTGCATTAAATTCACCATGGATTCCTATATGATAAAGTGAGTTTATGAGACAAATGGGTGACATTGACTGCGTTTTTATGCACAAGAAAATTCTGATATCATAATTTGGTCATATTAACATTGTAAGTGTAGAGCATTATTAAGAGATGCACACTAAATCTCTCTTATTTCAGACTGATCTCATGAAATTCCGTGTGTATGACACGCCAATTCGTATTTCCATTTTTGGCGTGTTATCAACACGCATTATGGCTTTTCAGCGTGTTTATGAACGCCGTTGACTTAACGTTATTACTGTATATATAAATATATGACCTACATCAACCCCGTCCCTAAACCTACCCGTCACTGGGGTTCATGGCATTTATGAGTGTTCCCCTACCATCCTACAAAAGAAAAAGATAGCTCCCCAGATGTACATTTTGCTTCGTTTCACTCGGACATTTGACGGCGTGTACTAGGGGTGCACGATATTGACAAAAATGTGATATTGCGATATCGATAATGAATATTGCGATATCGATATTAATTTCGATATTTTGAAACGGATGTAAAAATACAAAAGGAAAACGCATCAAAAAAGATTAATAAATAAAATAAAACAATTTCTTAACATAAGGTTTATTTCAACTGACAGTCATAGGACTGGTGCAGCATGAATAAATAAATAATAACCATGTCTCCAGAACAGGACTTGTTTAACTAGTTGTGTACACTACAGTGTAAAACAAAGACAATAAATAAATAGCAAGTCAACAGAACACACTATATGCAACATAAACGCCACTACATGCGTTTTCTTTGACCGCATAGCTATCTGATCGTAAAAAGACCAGGTGTAAATGCCCTCTGAAATGCATTCGTGAGGTATTTGAATCTAACCGCTGCAAACCACTTCAGGAGGAGGTCTGGGCCACATTTCAGTCGAAACTGGACAAACGTAAATGCATCTCGTTGTTGAAACTACATATGTAAAATGTACTCCTTCCAAAAACGCTAAAATTGAGGACGTTACAGGCTACATGTCATGTTATGGCCAGATTTGACGACGCGCGTGACTGGAACACGCATCACCGCAGCTTAGCATCTCTTCATCTAACCAACGCGCAAACTATCGCAAATCAAAGTGAAAGTAAGTCGTAGACTCTTTTCACACAGTTATCTTCATTAAAAGTAAATAAACGAACTGATCTTATTTTACCTGATGATCGTAAAATGCAGCTCATAACTGTTGCATTCGGTGACATGCGGTGCACTCCATTAAATCTGCATATAGCACGTGAATTGAAGATCGTATTTAGAAAAATCAGATATCTATCCGATCAGTGAAAACGCATGAAATTGCCAGGTGGCCTGATGTTTATCCTTGTACGCTGATGTGCGCGTTGAGCCGTCAAGTGTGTGTGTGACTGTGTGGTAGTAGAGCAAGGGAGAAGTGAGAGAGTGACTGCGATTAGCTTTGGAGCGCGGATAGCGACTCTATATTGAGAAAAACAAAGTGTCTCCCCTGTTTTTTCTGACCACTGTGGGAAATCTGTAGCATGAAAAGTTAAACCTCTCCTTGATATCATGTTGTTTATGGAGAAGGAGAATCAGGAAATGAGTCGGGGAAATGCAACGGTGCATGTTCAGACCGGACGCATCATAAACAAAATATTGCATAAATATCGCAAGACTTTCGATATGTATATCGAGCAACGTGATATCGCGATAACGATATTGATTCGATATATCGTGCACCCCTAGCGTGTACATACACGCAGAATGACGTGGACATTAATGACATAGACATACACGCACACACGCGGATAGCTCAAAATGTGTAGAGATAACACGCCTCTTAGACTCGAAAGTGGCGTGTATGTTTACGCAAAAGTCATGATGTCATGTTGCTTATTTCCTCCATAAACACTGATATGTAGTTGCTCAGAATCAGATTATTTTTCTGTTAACTGTAATTCACACAATACAAGATATTCAGGCATTATATATATATACATACATACACACACACACATATATATATGTGTGTGTGTGTGTGTATATATGGATATGTATGTATACATGGATATATGTATGCATGTATGTATGTATGTGTGTGTGTACACACACACACACACACATTTTATATATATATATATATTTTTTTAACTAAGTGAACATAAAATGTATGTGAAAAGCACTATACAAATAAATGTCAATATATACGTATTTATTATCTATTATTATTTTTTCTATTCATGCATATTTTTTTGGGGCCAAGCACCAAAGGTGCGAGGCACCTATTGTATCTGTTCCGTTTCTTCTTCTTCTTCTTCTTCTTCTTCTTCTTCTTCTTCTTCTTCTTCTTCTTCTTCTTCTTCTTCTTCTTCTTCTTCTTCTCTCTTCTCTTCTTCTTCTTCTTCTTCTTCTTCTTCTTCTTCTTCTTCTTCTTCTTCTTCTTCCGTTTCCGCCATGGGCGTATATGGCAGCCCATAGACCGGTTTGCGGGAAAGTTGTTTTGGTTTGACATTCTGATAGAGGACAGTCCCAACATTAAATACACCAACTTTGGTGTCTCTAACTCATTCCCTCTAGCGCCACCACCTGTCCAAAATTTCACTTTTATTATGCTAATAACTTTTGAACCGTAAGGCCTATCAACAAAATTCTTTTTTCCTCTGATTTCTGAGCTCATGACGATTCCAATCGCACCCTATGACGTCATTTTCCGTTATGCAAATTTTCCCGCCATTTTGAATTTTCCAAAAAACCTACTTTTGCGAACTCGCCCTGGGCGGTTTGTCCGATTTGCACCAAAATCGCACCAGATCATCTCCAGGCAGTGCTGACAAAAAGTTATGGAATTCAAGTTGATTCGCAAATCGTTTTCAATAAACGCACAAACAAATTTTAAGTAGCGCTTGCGAAAACAGACGTAAGGCTGTATCTCCGCAACGCTTAATCGTATTCAGACCAAACTTGGTACATGTCATCACAAGCATGACCTGAGGATACATGCTGCGTTTCGCGCAGCGCCTACTGCTGCTCCGGAGATATGAAAAATGGCTATTTTTGCTCATAACTTCTGAACGGCTTTGTCCAAAAATCATAAACTTGGTCTTGTTAGATTCAGGGCGTCATGCCAGAGTTCGACTGATATCCAATTTTCCCAGATCGGCCATTTTGGCTGTCGGCCATTTTGAATTACGTGCTAAAATGCTGTATTTTTTGAACGCATGAACGAATTGTTACGAGACTCGGTATGGGTCATCAGTACGATGCCCTGGAAGGAGCCTGAGAAGTTTCGAAACAGCGCCACCTGCAGTGGTGACATTTTTTTCAAACGCTTATAACTTTGGGTGTGGTACACTCATCTTTCACGAGAGTCATCTTTTGAGGTCCTGAATCGTTACCAGAATGTCCAAGTACCCGAACACATGTTAGTTTTACGTCTTAAGGTTAATAGTCGTAGCCGATTTAGCACAAAAAAAACACAGTGCGACGATCTTCGAAAACGCTGCTTCCAATTGGAGACGAAACCACCGCCAAAAAAAACGGAAACATAGGTGCAATAGGCTAACGCTAATGCCAAAATGCGAAAATATTGATAGTAAGGGGTAGTAATATTCAGAACAAAGTTGATGTCTTCAGTTACTTTTTGTGTTCTTTTCATATAAATGTTTATAACTCTGATGCAAATTTAGAATATTTTCACCAAAATTGACACACATATGTATAGGCTCACTCTGAGGACACACAAAAAAAATTGTGGGACTGAGCCTCTGGTGGCACTATAATGAGACAAAACGGTAAAATTCCCATTGACTTCAATACAGTTTTGTGAAATAAAATGTTATATAAAACAAATGCTTTGGGCTAACATTACAAAACTCAGTTTGCCATATGCAGCATGCCTGAAGGTATTCAACAGATTTTCAAGACAGCGCCACCTGTTGGTCAAAAGTTATAATTAATTTCGAAATGCTGAATAACTTTTGTATAAATTTGCCTATTGCAATGAAACTGATCTTAATAGATTCCTTGGGTTATGCCAAAACATAGTATCAGGTTTGCCATAATCAGCCAAACTTCCTGTCCACCATCTTTAGTTCTTTGAAAAACCTTCTGTTTCAACTCCTCCTAGACCGTTTGTCCGATTTCACAAAATTTAATCGTATCATCTTCGGACTGTGCCGACTAAAAGTTATGGATTGCGTCGCGATCAGTAGACAAAACCGTTTTCGTATACCACAGCATCAAAGTTGAGGCATGCTGCCAAAATGACTATTTGGGCTTTATCTCTGCAATGCCTTCACATTTTGACACCAAACTTTGTATGTGTCATTGTCATCTCACTCTTGATCACAACGTATCAATTTCATAACTGCGCCACCTATTTGTCGAAAGTGATAAAAATGTTAAATAGTCTGAAAAGCTAATGTTCATGTGATTTTGTTTTAGTCATTTGCCCAAAGTTCTCTTAAAGTGCCATTAATTGCACCTTGCTGCAGTAGGTCTGCCACTCTTTGCCATTTTGGCATACGTTGCGGCCTTGCGTTGGCCCCAGTAGGGGCTGCTTCCACTACTGTTTATGTATTTATATCCTGTTCTTCAGGAGACCAGTGTGATTAAAAGCACTTAACAACCAAAGTTTATTGATTCCAAATTGAATAGATTTCTATTTGCTAGTTAGTTTCTACTTCTGTTCTAAGTTATAAAAGTGTTTGTATTTGCACATAGCATAAAATATTCAGGCGTAATACATCATTGGACTGGATAAGGAATCTTCATGTTTTGTACATTTGAAGTCTCCCCTTGAGAAGCTCAATGTTATCTGCGTCCTGTAGGGTTGAGTTATGAGTGCAGGGAGCACGGTCTGCAGATAATTCATGGCAAATCAGAACTCGAGCGCTCATGTGGTCCCATGAGGAGGTACAACAATAGGCTAGTGACAAAGTGAACAAAACCCCAGAGAGATGACAGCAGTGACCAACATAAAACTCGGACTGCCCAGTTTCACAACGAGGCAGAAGCTCTTGTCCGAGCCTAAAATGCATGTTTGAGCTGTTTTAACTGAAAGCAACTTGGACTAATACAGTATATCTTAAAATATATCAGTGGCCCCATTGCTTCAAGATAAACACCAGTAATGTTTTTTTTCTAAGGCACGTTTATAACAGCCACTTAAATGCTGTAATTGAATCAAGGCCTACTCCTGGCTCCAATTAAAGCCCAGTCTGTGAAACCAGGCCAAAATATGGTGTTTCAAAGTTTCATTTTGATGTGCTGTATAACGCAACACTTTGCTTCTGGAAGTTAAATCCCATTTTCTACATGCATAAAAGTCTTGCAATGATCTTGTATAATTACTTTTGCTTGAAGCTACACTGTGTAACCCTTTTAGTTTATTCTTAGCTGAAAACACTTAGTTCTTTCAAATATATATGTGCTCATTAACATATACATTTACCTCGTTCAAGTAATAAAGTATTTATCGTGAGTGTATAATATGCCATTGAAAATACATACGGGTAAGGGGTTCTAATGTCAGTCGCCATGTTGCCCCTCCATCTTGAAAGTACATTAGCCAAAGAGGGATATCCCTGTTAATTCAAGCTTCGCCTTTCGCGTTTACGTTTAAGTTTGAGTCTAACACTCATGGACAAGGTAGAATTGGAAGCCATGTTAATCTTGGACTACATTGGCCACCGTAGGAGTTAAACACGAAATCAGAATTGAGAGGAAAATAAACTAATATTCATTTGGATGGTCATATACCTTTCACCACTAGATGGAAAAAAAAAATCACACAGTGTGGCTTTAACAATCTGATTCAGATCTAGATATTTTGTTTCATGTTTTAAGTGTGTTTCAAGGATATTTTGAAATCTTTGAGTGTAAAACTTATAGGAGCAATACTTTCTGAAACCAAGACCACTGAAACTGTAGCCGCTCTAACATATATAAGTTCCAGAATGGCCTAATAATGTCTGAGGTGTACAATATATAAGTTATGAATGCTCTAAACATTTAGTGAGTTCACTGAAGAGTTATCTATTCCAGTATCATGTGTGTATCATGCATGAAAAAGTAGGCATGAAATATAACACAACCATAAAAGTGATTATTTTGGAGAAGATGAGAGTGGGGCATTTCATCTTAAAAAAAACGCATTTACAAAGTCCCGGCTAGATGCATTCAGCCGAGTGAAAAGAATCAAATCTGGGGTTATTTTCCCTTTCTTTCAGTCTTGCAACCAAACACCACACATCTCAATCTGTCAGTGTGTGAATTGTTGCAGAAACTGTAATGACATTTTATGCTGTATGATTACCCATATTTATTTCCATTTCTTCAAAAGATGGCTGTGTGAAAAAGGCCACAAACAAATATGGGTCCGTATGGTTGACCAAAATGAAAACAATCAATTTTCCAGTCATAAATTAAGGTCAGTGGTGTCGGCAAAACTTCTCAGACAGACTGCTTTATATCAACATATTACTTGATTTAATTCAGCTTTGTTTTGATCAATAGCCCTGAGTGTGAGCAATAGTAATAGTGATGATGATTGCTTTGCAAAACACCACTATAATGTATATAATTTGTTTGAAGAATTAAACGAGCAGTAAGTGTTTTCTGAAAAACCCAAACTCAAACAAACACGCCCCTCCCTTCATTGCCCCGCCCCCAAATGCATAAACACTCAATGCAAGAGTGTGGATGTCTCTCAGCTGAAGTGAAACAGAGCAATTCTTTGCGAAAAATAAAGCAAAGATGACAAACGAACAACAAGGAAGAACAAGAAATGAACACACAGTAAAGAGTATATACAAGCAAGAGTTAGTTTGTTAGCCTTCGGCAGCTCCAGACAAACAATGGCACCAAAACGTCCTGTTACTGTAGCAAACATTACAACAGCATATCTGGTTTCTGTGAAACCAAAGTTACTGCACGTGGAGCAGAAACCAGGGCTCGAGACTAACGGCGTCCTATCGTCCTGGGGACGATAGAAAATGTATTTAGGACGAAACAGAAATATTCTCCAGGACGCCTACAGGACGAAAGACATTTTTGTGTGTGTTCATTTATTACTAGCCTATTAGGCTAACTTAACGTTATGCCAAATGCCAAAAATAACCGACCAAGCGCTGACCACAACGGAGCGCGTCTTCGTTACTATAGTTACTATCACTGGCTGGCTACTGCGGAGACTCGTTCTGCGGTACATCTATCAAATGGCTTCATACATCGCAAATATGTTGCGCTGGTTAAACAACGGATAGTCAATGAATAAAAACTAGACAAAAATGTTAGATAGTGAGTGACGACACAAAAAAAGGTATATTCGGTGCGGTTTTCTGTGTGCATACTGTACACATGACTGAAGTTTGCAGCCATAGACACCTAAGTTAAAGCGCGAGTACTGAATTGAGCTCTTTTTCGTCTGAATCGACAAAATAATACACACAACATTATGTCTAAATGTCCGTATTTGGAGAGTATTCATGTAAACTATGCCGGTTATGTCTATAAACTGTTGTCTTTTAAACTGTTGTGAGTGTATCGGATGTGCATCAGTGCATTTGTATCCTCATGTCATTGGACATGATCAGATGTCTTTAAGTGACAGTAATGCGGCCTGTGTCCTTAATAGGCTATTCAAGCAACAAAAGAAAAAGAGAAAAGCATTCAATGCTCGTTAATAGCTTTAATAAGGATTCGTTATATTTAATTCATACAAATACATTATGTCTGTTGTAAAAGTAATTGAAAGCTAGTTAAATCATTAATTGAAAAAGAAGACTGTTCTACTCTAGGAAAAGTGGTTTTATTTAATTTTAAGATATTTAAGTCAGAGTAGTTAAATCTGTATCTATATTGCATGTTCAAACTTTAAAATCATTAATATTAACATATATTGTTAATATATTAATTTTTTATTAAATCTGTGTTTTATCTATTTACAGATAACTACTTTGAATGAAGCTAAATAAATATAATATTATGTATCATAAACACTTTAATGTTGTTTTTATTATGTGACTAACAACTATAGATGATAATAAAGTACGGAAACAACAGTTTTATTTTTGGACGGTTGACATAAACTTTAGGACGGTTCAGATTGTTATTCAGGACGGTTTCAGGACGATTAGTCTGGAGCCCTGGCAGAAACGATACAACCTTGGTGTATGTTTTCAGGCCTTCATGCTTCTTGTCTATTAATGTGGATTTTAAAAACTCTAGCACAACCTTTTTTTCCCCAGTGATATTCCTTTGAGTTTTTCTTTTCTTTCAGCCATCTCTTTTTCTACAGTCTTTCTCCAAATATCGCTCGTTTCTCAGAAATCCCTTACTGCATCTTTAAGTAATAGTACGCCTTACACCATTCCGTCTTCAATTAACATAATTTGTTAAAAATGGGCCACAAGTAATTTTTATGTTAATTTTAGCTTTTTTTTTCTCACAGAGAACTGAACAATGCAAATGAGTTTTGCCACTATCTTTTGGGCAGTGTTAAGGGGTTCAGTACACCCAAAACTGAAAATGTCATCATTAATGACCTCCGTAAGACCTCAGTTCATCGTCTGGACACAGTTTAAGATATTTTAGATTTAGTCCGAGAGCTCTCTGTCCCTCTCATTGAAAATGTATGGTATACTGTCCTTGTCCAGAAAGGCAATAAAGACATCGAAGTAGTCCATGTGACATCAGTGGGTTAGTTACAAGAATTTTCGATGCTTCAAATCAATTTTGGTCCAAAAATAACGAAAACTGTGACTTTATTAAAACAAACCATGTGCAAATTCATAATTCAACACCATTGCCAAGAATTTTCTCCTTTAAAACTGCAGTGAACCAAAGACAATCTCAAAAACACGGATTGAAAGTAGCTGGTGTTTCTGATCGTCACAAACTATCTGTTACCAATCACATCAACAGGGGAGCCTCAAGAGAAGCCAGGTTATCCCGGAACCGGTATATTAACATTTGCAACACATTAATAACTGTTTGATAATGGAGTCCAGCAAAAAGCTAGATCAATATTAATTCCCCATTATGTGTCCGACCTTGTAATAGCGATACCATTGTGTAGCGTTTATGGCCAATTTATACTTCTGCGTTAGAGGGTACGCCGTAGTGTACGGCGTAGGCTACGCTCTGCAGTACTGCTCCGAAACGCTAGTTGGCGGCAGAGGGTTTTAATGTTCCACTGTGTTTAAATTCCTCAGCGGCTAGGTAACTACAAGCAATGGCGACTGAAAGACAACAGATCATGGCCCTGTCCCAAATGGCACACTCCGGACTTGTGGACTTCCTCAGAGTCCACACTTCGGTTACGTCATGAAGTGCAGACCTATAGTGCCCTTAGCGCGAGTCTTCGAGGGCGCATTGAGAGGTATTTTTGGGACAGACTCGATCGTCACGCCGGAAACAGGAAGACGGTCTGGTTGTTGCATAGACTGTATAAGTACAAAAGCAGGATTTATTTTATTTTCTCAAATCTTATGTCCATGTGAAATACGCAGCCTGCTTTTAAAGTTATATAATTGTATATGCCATCTGGGCATTACAATAGATGTCATGGTTATGTAAATTATAAAAAAAAGTTGTAAATAATAATACATAATGTTCAATTTTAACACAAAATGAAAATGAGTTTAAGAAAAATGTATAGATTTCAATATTCATAATACGTTCATGACTCAGTAAAGCCAATACATTTGTTTCTATTTATGTAATGAATCATATAATGCGATCGTATTATTTAACACTATTTTATTATGTTTGACATATCAACCACTGGTCTCTAAAGGTCGAATAGACTGTACAACTGGTAAAATGTACGCCTATGTCATAACCATAATGATACTTACACCTTTAATATTCTATCTTTACAATCCGTGAGTGAAATCTCCTCCCATCTGTTGTCTGATTGGCCTTTCGCAAGGATTCCTGGGTAGTTAAAGTGCGTGGAGCCTGCATCTATGCGGGCTTCGCGGAAGACCGCTTCAAGGGTACAAAGGGGGCGCTGCTGAGCACAATTCAGAGCGTTAAAATGCCAAATGGGACAGCCTACGGACTCGTAGACTCGGCGAGCACGCGCAATTTAAGTCCACGAGACCGCAAGTCTGCGTGAAGTGCGCGAATTTGGGACAGGGCCCATGTTGGAGTTGGAGCTTATTGAGGTGGAAAAACAGTTCATTTTAGTGAAATTACTAAAACTAAAAGGCAGAAATGAGAGAAGACGGAGGAGCTGGTACTTGCGGAAATGACGAAATGCGATGCTACCAAGCCGACCAATCACAGATCATGCGATCCGCGTTGTCGCAACATGTAGTTACATTTTTGAGGAGGTGCGCGTCAGGCTACGGTGAAGGGTACGCGTATGGTTGCGCGTCTGTGCGTCTGCTACGCCGTACCTACTGCACGCACCCTATGCAGGAGTATAAATTGGCCTTTACCATGTGGATCTCTGAGCTGGCGAGAGTGAGTGGAGGTGGGGCTAATTCGCATATTCATGGTTCCGTGTGTACTAAATTACATTCAAGCTATTTTAAAGCATGAAGAAAAAAAACCTTTAAATGTTTTGGTGTTCAAATATGAGGTTTAAGGGATACAATAGTGACAAAATAGACAAAAACGAGATTAAATGGAAAACTAATTTGCTGAAGTTTTGATATTACAACTCCTGATATGTTTCTCCTGACAAAATGGCCCTGTATCTGGCGTTTGTCTTTTCTAGTTTGGACAGTTAAAAGGTACCATGAAATCCAAATTGATGTTTCTTAAAAAAGCACAGTGTTAATTTAGTGTTACTGATGGATGGATTTGATTTTTATAGTTTCTGTTTTGATCATCAAAAAAATATATATATTTTTACATTTTTGGGTTATTTTATAGTTTTTATTACGTTTTAGCATATTTAGTGTTATTTATATTAGTACTTCAACTTTCAACTACACAAAAAAAAGCTTATGCTTAGTATTTAACAATGAATTAAATAACTAACCCTAAGCTGATATCCCAGGATTGTATGGGATATCCTATATACACTGATATTGTATAACTGATATCCGTTTTCCAATAAAACTTAAAATTTCCAATCCAACATTTTCACAGCAAAAGTGGAAGCTGATCTCCCAAAGAAACAACCAGAGGAATATCTCAATCTGTGATCAAGAACAAGATCTTGCATCTGACATCAGTCAGAATCACACGCAAACATATTTTGCCTCCCCTCAGGATGATTTCTCTAGCAGTTGGTGTAAGACAGTCTGGCATAGATCCAATAGGACACATTATAGCAGGAAAAGAGCTTGAGTGAATGTATTCAGCTGTTTAGCATATCTCGGAGGGATTGAGCAATTGGCATGAGTGGGAAATGTAAATCCTGATGCGGGGCACCAGGTTCTGAACACGGCTGCAGGCAAAGTGTGGGGTATTATCAAATGCTGTGCAATCTGCCAAGAACAAACATTTAGGGCGTTTAGAAGGGTGAAAGTGGAGTTCGGCGAGATACGCACCTGAACTAGGTGCGGCGGGGGACACACACGGCTTAGAATATTTAGTGTTTACTGCAGAGCCCGACCAATAAAGGATTTTGAAGGCTGATACCGATACAAATTTGTATACTCGATACAAACCGATATATTTGTCGATATTTTTTTATTTATTTTTTTCAGAAACACGCAACAGAACATTAACAGATTTCTCTAACATTAGTTTTTTGTAGTTATTTATGAGTTTTAACTAAAATAATATGACAATGCATTTTAAAAAGTAACTTGTTTCTTTTATTGTCACAAGAGAAATGACTGATGATAGCATTAGCTAAATTTGTGGTTAGCTAGTCTATGATGAGCCATAATTTAGCAATGGATAACGTCATACTGCAAATTGTAAAACATTTTCAATATAACAGGCCAAGGAGAGATGATACGTCTCATTGCTATAACTGCTATGCGCTATTAAAAAAATACTTCAGTCACATTGTCAACAGTTAAAAGGACAGTCAGTCAACTACTGTAACAATGTAATGTAATTATTACTAACTAATTCCGCTTCACTCTGAGCCTTATTTATCAGCAGCAAAACAGGACATGATAGTCAAATTTTGTCATGCTTATTTGAGTTAAGAGAACTGATGCGGATGTTCTTTTAATTGTTATTCAAGCAATGTATGTCTCAGTGACCAACTCAACGAGTGTTGCCAACAGGTACGGTGTAGAGTGCCCTCTGGTGGACAAACTATACAACTCCAACACTCATGATATGGGTCAAGCGTGTTTTGTCCATTTTTATTTAATTTTTGAAATATTCATTTATCGGCCATTATAACTGCCGATACTGATATTTTGGAAAATGCCTAATATCGGCCGATAATATCGGTCTGCCGATATATCGGTCTGGCTCTAGTTTACTGCATACTACTCCTAGAAAACTGAGTTAAAGAGCACATTATATAACAAACATTCCAAACAATAGCCTAGTATGCTACATTAAAAAAAATATAATAATAATCATATATATATATATATATATATATATATATTAGAGCTGTCAGTTAAACGCGTTATTAACGGCGTTAACGCAAACCCATTTTAACGGCGTTAATTTTTTTATCGCGCGATTAACGGTATTTTTGTCCTAGCAAACTTTGTAGTTTTTTCACATACTTTTGCAACAGGACGCGGCATGCGTCCTGATCCATTTCAGCGTCTCGCGCTCGTCATCCACTCAAAGCCGGCTCGCAAGCCCAAACGAGTGTGTGTGGCGTGCCTGTTGTTTTGTTTCCGGTCTAGCTAGATCCGCTTGCGCTTTGGTCGAAGAAGCAACGAAACGTCCTCGCGCAGCGCAAGCTATGAATGGGTTTCAGATGGCAGCGCGAGGACGTTTTGTGCCGCACACACTCGTTTCAGCTTGCGAGCCGGCCAAATAGTAACGTTATGTTTTGAGTGGATGACGAGCGCGAGACGCCGAAATGGATGCCAATGAGATTCTGAATGTAAAGTTTACTTTTAAAAAGTTGCCAAATTGTCCCATTGACAAGACCAAAGCGATCTGTATGTTTTGTCATTATGAACTGAGCTATCATCATCGCAGCACGTCCAGCCTGAAACACCACTTGATGATGGCCAAGCAAGCAAACACACACACAAACACAGATGATGCGAATTCTCCACCCCTCGTCAATATCAGGACCTCGTCAGTATTTCTTTCACCCTTTTATTGATGGACAGTGTTGCATTGTGTGAGAGATTATTTAGGCTATATATGTTAGAGTGAAATTGAACACTATTCCAATGTTATTTTCAATAATAATAATTAAAAAAAAACATTTGCACTAAACAAGCCAATCCACTTTTCCATGTTGATAAGAGCATTAAAATGAGAAAAAATGTAACAAAAAGAAATCAAAAGACATTAAGAATAGATAAAAATGTGCGATTAATCGCAAGTTAACTATGACATTAATGCGATTAATCGCGATTAATATTTTAATCGTTTGACAGCACTAATATATATATATATATATATATATATATATTCTGGCAGTCTGATCAAAATCTATTACAATTCATATAAGATTAATAATAAATATTAATAATCTATATTCAAATGTAATTGTAGCAAGCAAAGCGTGTTTTAGTGTTTTAGGTGGACAGATCAATACAGTACACAGAAAATGTAGGATGTTGTAAAATTTAAATGTCTTTTCTGTTAACCAAATGCTTTTTAATATTCGCTATTACTTCAATGCAAGTGAACAAGTGCGCCGTTATTTGTTGCTTAGTGACGTGTGTGTTTAATTAAAGGAGTAGCTCACTTTTAAAAAAATGTTGCTGATAATTTACTCACCCCATGTCATCCAAGATATCCATGTCTTTCTTTCTTCAGTCGAAAAGAAATTAAGGTATTTGATGAAAACATTACAGGATTTTTCTCATATAATGGAGTTCAATGGGAACCAAACGGTTCAAGGTCCAAAAGACAGTTTCAGTGCAAACTGTTCAAAGGGCTTTAAAACGATTCCAGACGATGGGGTCTTATCAAGTGAAACGATCACTCATTTAAAAAAAATTCTGTTCTGTGATGCATGTCGTGACTCTCTGTTCGAACTCGTTTATCAAAATGAACAAATCTTTTTTCGTGTCATTTGGTTGATTCAACGAACGAAATGAACAAATTCGAACAGGAGAGTCGACGCGCATCACAGAAGGCGACCATTTGAGCTTGTAAAACGTAAACTTTGTTGTTTTTTTAAATGAGCGATCGTTTCGCTTGATAAGACCCTTATTCATCGTCTGGAATCTTTTAAAGCCCTTTGAACAGTTTGCACTAAAACTGTCTTTTGGACCTTGAACCATTTGATTCCCATTGAAGTCCATTATAATGGAAAAAAGGAATGTCTGGAATGTTTTCATCAAAAACATTAATTTCTTTTCGACTGAAGAAAGAAAGACATGGACATGTTGAATGACATGGGGGTGAGTAAATTATAAGCAAAAGTTTTTTGAAAAGTGAACTACTCCTTTAAGCCAGAAATGTGCAGATTCTGATTAGATATCAGATATATTAGATTATATATCCATTATATCATGAGGATATCAACGGCAGCAAGCTCTCCGTCCCACCTGTTGCTAAATTGCAGCACCACCACCATATTATTTGTACTGTAATATGTGGAGAGAGAAATAAAGGTGTTAAAAATACCCTAATACCATACTATTTGTTCTAGCCAAAAAGAGTTTGCATTGTGTTCATGCACATCTTATGTTTTTGTTCCGAATGAAGTCATCAGTTTAGTTTACTGTCCAACACTATCAGGGCAGAAGGCACTTTAAAAGGTAGCTGTCTATGTAGATAACACACAGCTCACTAGGTTCTGCAACAGAGCTTGTGTATAAATGGGCAAAATCACAACATATTATATAAGCGCCTGATGTTAAAGTCACAGGGCCGTTTTTGACACGTTCACTGCTGTGGGAGTAACACATTGCAACAGCAGACTATCACTAAGAGTTTACAGGCATCTTGTTTCCCCATGGTCATCTGACTGATCGTGCCTGTTGAGGTTGAGTGATCTGTTGAGGTAAACAATTACCTTGCTATCACTGACCTGTCATGTAGCGCATCCATCTAGCGAGATCTTATTTTCCTGTTCTGCATGAAAATAAAAGCAAAAGCATCCTAGCGTGGATGACAACATGAAAACACTCCTTAATACTGAGACTTCTTCACGGCAGCTGGAGCGTTACGGGTTGCAAGTTGATATTATGGCATTTAAGAGAGTCGATACCTTATAAAAAAGTTCATTATATGAATCTAGTAGCTTTGTTCGCGAGTGCAATAACAGGCAAAGGTTTTTATAAAAGCATCTGTTCAATAAAATGTTATTGAAGGAACATATTGCATCTCAAAATTGGTTGGTTAGTGGCGAGCGTGCTGCTCATCCTCCAGCTTCAGAGGTCAATTACTTGCTTATTTTCCTTTCATGCAATTAAGTATGATGCTATTCATTACAGTACATCAAACATCTATTTATGTAGCGGGATGGGAGTAGATGAGATGCGGTTTTCTGTGCCTCTTACAAATGCAAACATCTGACTTCAGCAAGTGTATCAGGTCACACGCAAGGTCATCGTCAATGGCCACAGATTCACGGGTTGATAATTACGCTAGAACGAGGTTCTCGTTTGTCCGAAGACACTTCTCCTTATCAGAGGTAAGGGCATGAGCGCATGTAGGCAGAAGATGAATTGGCTCCAGTCATGCATGCACTGTTTGGCCATAATAACTTGATGCCCGTGATAAATGAACGCGTCAGTGAATAGTTAACGGGTTTCATCTTCTAATACATATGCATGGGGAGTTTGGGTGGGTGGAAACTTATGATCAAACTAACGCTTTTGTTCTCCAAGGGCTTTTCAGAGGACTTTTGGTTCTTCTTATTGTGTTAAAAACTGCTTTTGCTGCTTAATATTTTTGTTGAAACTATGATAAGTAAGACTTTGAAAAAATAACGCTTTTATTCAGCAAGGGAGCATTAAATGCATTGAAAACAGTGGGTTTGTAATTAACCTGACTGTGGACAGGAAAAACGTTTGCTGATAATTTACTCACCCCATGTCATCCAAGATGTCCATATCTTTCTTTCTTCAGTCGAAAAGAAAAAGGTTTCTGATGAAAAAATTCCACCATTTTTCTCCATATAATGGACTTCATTGGGAACCAAACAGTTCAAGGTCCAAAGACAGTTTCAGTGCAAACTACAAACTGTTCAAAGTGCTTAAAATCGATTCCAGACGATGAATAAGGATCTTATCAATTGAAACGATCACTCATTTAAAAAAAGTTTAAGTTTTATAAGCTCAAATGCTCACCTTGCTCTATTCTGATGCGCGTTCGTGAATCTCCTGTGCAAACTCGTTCATTAAAACGAACAAATCTTTTTCCGAGTCATTTGGTTCATTCAACGAACGAAACAAACGAATCTGACTCGGAAAAAGATTTGTTCATTTTGATGAACGAGTTCGAACAGGACAGTCACGAACGTGCATCACAGAACAGAGCAAGGCAACCATTTGAGCTTATAAAACTTAAACTTTGTTGTTTATTTATTAAAAGAGCGATCGGTTCACTTGATAAGACCTTTATTCATTGTCTGGAATCGTTTAAAGCCCTTTGAAGCTGCACTGAAACTGTCTTTCGACCTTGAACCGTTTGGTTCCCATTGAAGACCATTAAGGATCTTATCAAGTGAAACGATGGCTCATTTAATAAATAAATAACAAAGTTAAAGTTTTTATAAGCTTCGAATGCTCACCTTGCTCTGTTCCTGATGTGCGTCGTGACTCTCCTGTTTAAACGTGTTCATTAAAATGAACGAATCTTTTTCAGTCATTAGGTTCATTCAACGAACGAAACAAACAAATTGACTCTGAAAAGATTAGTTCATTTTGATGAACGAGTTCGAACAGAAGAGTCACGAACACGCATCAGAACAGAGCAAGGTGAGCATTTGAGCTTATAAAACTTAAACTTTGTTATGTATTTATTAAATTAGTGATCGTTTCACTTGACTTATCACGTTTTTATTCATTTTTTATGAATAAAATGAGGCCTTTATTCATTGTCTGGAATCGTTTAAAGCCCTTTGAACAGTTTAAAGTTTGCACTGAAACTGTCTTTTGGACCTTGAACCGTTTGGTTCCCATTGAAGTCCATTATATGGAGAAAATGTTTTCATGGAATGTTTCCTGGAATGTTTTCATCAAAAACCTTAATTTCTTTCCGACTGAAGAAAGAAAGACATGGACATCTTGGATGACATGGGGGTGAGTAAATTATCAGCAAAAGTTTTTTTTAAAAGTGAACTACTCCTTTCAGCATCATGGTTTCCATCAAGTTTCTAAATAATCAACTGAGTTTAAGTAGCTTTTATTCTATTTTGGTTTTACTGCACACCTGAGCTGCTCCTTATTAAATCAAATGTTAAAATGTGAAGAATATCCTGTTAATAGACGTCACCGTATTCTCATGGATGAGGTAGAGTTGTCTCTATTTTTGCACACAGCATGGAGTAATTACCATCTCACGCCATCTAATCACGAAAAAACTTCACCCGAGCACCAACTACCTCAGTCCAAATAGCTGGTCCACTCATTATAGCTGATGACTAAAGGACAAGCCTGTGTGGAGCCTGTTAGAACAGGGTCATCGCATGGGCAGCCGCAGTGTGCTGGCATCGCAGAAGCTCTCTCATTAGAAGAGCACAGTACAGAACGCAAGCTTGATGACTCTTCTTCTGCATCGACCGCCCTTTTGTCAGCAGCTTTCTGAGACGGAAAGTGGGAGGACGATCCAAGTGGAAGAATCAGGTTGAGGAACGCTCTCTTTATCTGTCATTACCCTTCAAAGTGTTGTTTGGGAAGATTTGGCCTAACAGAATGATAATGAACTTGTTAATTATTCAGAGTGACACAAAACTATCAAAGCCTCAGGCGAAATTTGCATATCACTCACAACCGCATCTGACAGTTATTAATCTCACACATTTATGTATTTAAGGTAATGCACTGAACTTGATACGACGACGCTATATTCCCAAAACGCAGCTATTCGTCACATAAAACGAAGCGTGTTCTTTTAAGTGTGAGTAATGATCTAAGTAGTCATGCAGTTGGTCCTAATTTAAAATATAATGGTAATTTAAAGTGTACATAGAATGCCTGTGAATTAAAATTTAATTAATGTTGGAACCCTGTGGAGAAATATTAAAGTGATTTCTTTTATTAATTAAAAAAGCCAATCCTTACATGACTACAAATAAAGGTTCACTTCTGTGATTTGATTTTATGCAATTGCTTATTCCAACCACAGTACAACTGACATTAAGCAACAAAAAGTTAAAGAAATGCTAGGCATAAACAAAGCGAATCAACAAAATTAAACCCCAAACTAGCAATGAGATTCTTAAAGAATTGAATGATTATGGCTCCAATTCTGATTACATTTGACGATTCCATTAAGATTTCTTTATGAAAGCTCATATTCGGTCCCAGACAGTATTGACGTTTTACACATTTCCAGCACTGATTTGGAGGGAAATGAGTGGACTTCTGCAGAATGAATAAAAACATGGTAAACTAAGCTGAGCCTAAGCATTTCAGTCTGATGAGCATTTTTCAATAATTCAGACATATATTGTACATATTTATTTACATACATAGTGAAGTTTTGACAATAAATAAACAAATAAAGGGTCCATTTAGGGTCCAATTCTCACTATTAACTAACTAGTAACAATGAATTTTGCCTCAATAAACTATTATTTACTCCTATACCTGGAGTAAATAGGAGTTACTCTTACAGTATAACTCATATTTTACTCCTTCCTATACCTGTAGGTATTTTCTGGACCTTTCAAAAGCATTTGATACTGTTAACCATTTCATTCTGTTAAAAAAAACCTTTCACATCACGGTATACGAAACAAGTCCCTACCCTGGTTCACCAGTTACCTTTCAGACCGGTATCAAATTGTCAACTATAATGGGACAAAATCCCCTCACCTTTCTCTTCAGTGTGGCATACCACAGGGTTCCATTTTGGGTCCCTTGTTATTTTTATTATATATAATGTTTTATATATATGTTATTTTTATTATATATATTATAAACAACCTTCCTAATGTCTCAGAAAACTTTCTAAAATCCTATTTGCAGATGATACAAGTGTTTTTTACACCCATAAAAACCCTGAAATCTTAATAAAGGTAGTTAATGAAGAACTTGACAAGTTATCTACTTGGTTCAAGTCCAACAAATTGTCACTCAACATAAAAAAAAAAACAAGTATATATTTTTTGGTATTAAGTCTGATAGATTTACACTCACCTGCCACTTTATTAGGTACCCCATGCTAGTAACGGGTTGGACCCTTCTGCCTTCAGAACTGCCTCAATTCTTCGTGGCATAGATTCAACAAGGTGCTGGAGCATTCCTCAGGGAGTTTGGTCCATATTGACATGATGGCATCACACAGTTGCCGCAGATTTGTCGGCTGCACATCCATGATGCGATCTCCCGTTCCCACCACATCCCAAAGATGCTCTATTGGATTGAGATCTGGTGACTGTGGAGGCCATTTGAGTACAGCGAACTCATTGTCATGTTCAAGAAACCAGTCTGAGATGATTCCAGCTTTATGACATGGCGCATTATCCTGCTGAAAGTAGCCATCAGAAGTTGGGTACATTGTGGTCATAAAGGGATGGACATGGTCAGCAACAATACTCAGGTAGGCTGTGGCGTTGCAACGATGCTCAATTGGTACCAAGGGGCCCAAAGAGTGCCAAGAAAATATTCCCCACACCATGACACCACCACCACCAGCCTGAACCGTTGATACAAGGCAGGATGGATCCATGCTTTCATGTTGTAGACGCCAAATTCTGACCCTACCATCCGAATGTCGCAGCAGAAATCGAGACTCATCAGACCAGGCAACGTTTTTCCAATCTTCTATTGTCCAATTTCGATGAGCTTGTGCAAATTGTAGCCTCAGTTTCCTGTTCTTAGCTGAAAGGAGTGGCACCCAGTGTGGTCTTCTGCTGCTGTAGCCCATCTGCCTCAAAGTTCAACGTACTGTGCGTTCGAGAGATGCTCTTCTGCCCACCTTGGTTGTAACGGGTGGTTATTTGAGTCACTGTTGCCCTTCTATCAGCTCGAACCAGTCTGGCCATTCTCCTCTGACCTCTGGCATCAACAAGGCATTTCCGCCACAGAACTGCCGCTCACTGGATGTTTTTTCTTTTTCGGACCATTCTCTGTAAACCCTAGAGATGGTTGTGCGTGAAAATCCCAGTAGATTAGCAGTTTCTGAAATACTCAGACCAGCCCTTCTGGCACCAACAATCATGCCACGTTCAAAGTCACTCAAATCACCTTTCTTCCCCATACTGATGCTCGGTTTGAACTGCAGGAGATTGTCTTGACCATGTCTACATGCCTAAATGCACTGAGTTGCCGCCATGTGATTGGCTGCTTAGAAATTAAGTGTTAACGAGCAGTTGGACAGGTGTACCTAATAAAGTGGCCGGTGAGTGTAAATCTTCAATGAAAGTTCAAATTTATAATGTCTCCATTAACAATGTTAGATCTGCTTGTTTCCTCACTAGATGATTCTTTATCCTGGAAACCTCGCATTAGTGCCATAAGTACAAAAATAGCCAAAGTGGTCGGTATACTAGCAAAAACCTGGCATCTGTATAACAGAAAAGTTGCAATTATGTTGTATTATTCAATGTTGTACTCATATATCAATTACTGTAATGTTGCTTGGGCTAGCACCCACCCAACTAAACTGGAAAATATTTTGAGACTTCAGAAGCGAGCTTTAAGAATAATATATTGTGTAAATCGTAGACACCCCTCCCAACCGCTGTTTGCTCAGGCAAGTATTCTTCTTTTCGTTTTAAAACGGAGACCTTTTGCTACGTTTGCACCTCCCGTCCAGACTAAAACGGGAAAAACGAAGCCTAAACGGAGAAGTTTAGAAACGCTGCAGCTCCGTTTTTGCGTTTTGAATCTCCGTAGGGCGTTTTAGTGTGGATGAGACAAAACGGAGGAGTTCAGAAACGCTGACGCAGAGGCTCACGCTCGGCTCTATGATTGGGTGTTATCAGTCATGACGTATCCTTCCTGATTCGCCAACCACTGTTTACACCGGCACGCGTATGCCCAGTGTTGGTGAATGGTCACGTGATTCGCGTTTTCAGTCGTTTTAATGTGGACAGAGATCATTTCTATATGCAGATAAAACGCTGGTGTGAACGGAGATCGTATTCGTTTTAATTCTCCGTTTTTAAACGAAAACACAGTAGTGTGGACGGGGCCTTGGTGTTTATCAAGTGAATCAACTTCAAATTGCTCCATTTGTTTACAGCTCTATAAAAAAGTTACTTCCCCAGTACTTTTGTAATCTTTTTACTTTTAATGATGAATTTCACCAGTAGCCGACTAGTAGTAGTTGTTTTTTAGGCCTCCTTATTTTCTTACCGACTCGGAAATATTAGCTTTAAAATACAATTGTAAATTGTTTTATATAAATAGAACATAGAAATGGTTTTAATTTGTTAAGCCCTTAACTTATTAAGCCCCTTGAGGGTTTTTCGGCACATCACATATTTTTGTGAAACATATTACACTGTTTCTAATCTTTTTGTTGTGAAAATAAAATAATAATATTAATTAGTGGTTATTAGAAGTAAGGTGTTAAGTTTAGATACTGGGTGGATTAAGGGATGTAGAATATGGTCATGCAGAATAATGCATTAATATGTGCTTTATAAGTACTATAAACAGCCATAAACATGGAATATGCTAATAAGCAGCTAGTTAATAGTGAGAATTGGACCCTGAAACTAAAGTATTACCTAAAATATTTTTCAAAGGTCTTCTCAAATGTTAATTCAAATTATATTTTTTCCAAAGCAACAGCATTTTTTCAGAGCAGTCTGAGGTGCATAACAATATTTTCATCAAGTAGTGTTCAATCCACATCAACAGATGTTCAAGAACCATTAGTAGAATCGAACACTTAAAACTCGAGACTTCAATAGAATTAGTACCGTTTCACATATACAAATTATAATAATAAATTGATAACCCAAAATATCCAGCAAAAAGCAAAGTTTTGACTCTCTCCAACAAATCACACACATGCAGATGTTGGCCCCCGGCCCTGGAGCGCTCAAAATCATCAGTGTTATCCCAAACAAACTTAGGAGAGAGAGATAACTTGACTAAACTTCACACAAATGCATTTCGAAACACTGGAAGCTCTAATTAATAACCAGCAGGCCAGGCACTGACATGCTGATAAAAGCTTTAAACACACACAGTATCAGGATACTTCTACAGAAACCTTCAAATAACTGTAAGGAAATCCTAATGCGATCATGTTTCATGACAGGATGGAATCTGTTACGAGAAAGACATTGCATTTATAACCCCTGATGGCACTTTAGGTGTTCGTACCTTTGGCATCTGTGTAAACACCATCGCTCTAAATGGATCTCATATTTATACCGAGAGCAAAACCTGCAGGAGCATTTCACTTAAAATTCATGGAGTTGTTAGTTCTATCAAACTTCTGCGTGACTGATTTCACAGCAACAGTATATTTAGTATTTATCTGAAACTATTTTATCTCTTTGACTGAGTGAAATTCTCAGGTACCTTCGAGGGGTCCGTCAGTCTGCAGAATACAGATTACACTCAACGATCTCTGATACGCGTCAACCTGTTTACTTGTAACACCACCAGATACATTTTGTGTGTTTGTTTACTACACTTTTAAAGACATAAAACGGCATCAGAAGTGAGCTAAATCTCTCTTTAGGGAGACATCCTTAAAGGTAAAAATGATTTATGATGCAGTAAGTAATGTTTAAGTCTTTCGTATGTCCTTCATAACATCTTTTGGCTGTCACTTCAACCACATTTCCTTTTGAGTGAAGAAAGGAATAGCATACTGCACAGTGTATACTATAGAATGCACACTATTCTTAAAAGGGAGGTAAAGTATGATTTCCACTTTCTCTAACTTTAGTTAGTGTGTAATGTTGCTGTTTGAGCATAAACATTATCAAAGTTACAAAGTTCAAAACAAAGGAAGATATCTGCTTTTAAAGAAAAGGACTACAACAAACGGCTGGTAGGGACTACACAACATTCATCCCGGGTTTGTGACATCAGCAACCCTAAAATTTACATAAACCCCACCCTCGTGACACGCAGTCCATGTTGAGAAGAGAAATAGTGGTTGTATAAGAGTACATTTGTGATTCAGCTTAAACTTTAGCATCCATCTTTTCACATGCAATAGAAAGTCACTCTAACAATTCCTATACGAGCGATTTATAGATTATCATGACAGAATATCCTAATTGAAAGATAGTTAACTCCACATCAGCAACATAAATTCATCAACTAACCATTCAGAGACGTCCTGTTGCATTCTACATGTTGTCACTTTTTTCTCGAGTCTCTCCATCTTCGACTTGACTCCGTTTTAACATTAAAGGGGGTTAACCCTCTGGGTTAATAATAATAATAATAATAAGTAATCATTACATTTATATAGCGCTTTTCTGGACACTCAAAGCGCTTCACATAGAGGGGGGAGATCTCCTCAACCACCACCAATGTGCAGCATCCACCTGGATGATGCGACGGCAGCCATATTGCGCCAGAACGCTCACCACACACCAGCTTACTGGTGGTGAGGACATAGAGTGATGAAGCCAATTGGTGTACATGGGGATGATTAGGAGGCCATGATGGACAGAGGCCACTGGGCAAATTTGGCCAGGATGCCGGGGTTACACCCCTACTCTTTCGAAAGACATCCTGGGATTTTTAATGACCACAGAGAGTCAGGACCTCGGTTTAACGTCTCATCCGAAGGACGGTGCTCTTTTGACAGCATAGTGTCCCCGTCACTATACTGGGGCGTTAGGACCCACACAGACCACAGGGTGAGCACCCCCTGCTGGCCTCACTAACACCTCTTCCAGCAGCAACCTGGTTTTCTCAGAAGGTCTCCCATCCAGGTACTAACCAGGCTCAGCCCTGCTTAGCTTTAGTGGGCAACCAGTCTTGGGCTACAGGGTGATATGGCTGCTGGCTATATCACCCTGTAGCCCTGGGTTCTTCGTCGTACAGTCACACATGGGACCTTCACGGTGCCATAAGTGACCGGACCCCTAAAATAAAAAAAATAAAAATTTCAGTAAAACCAATGAAATTAATTTTTGTTCTATAATATTTTTTCTTTTGTTCTGTGGTGTTTTGAGAGAATTCTATGAATATAATTAATATTTATGCAAATAATTATGATCCATTTTTTCCCATTGACGATAATATCATTTTTATATATATATATATAATTTTTATTATTTTTTAATTAATTATGTATTTTAGGTTAAAGTAGAGTCTAGGCTCTTAGAGAAATTTTTTTTCAAGCAGATTAGCGCCACCTTTTGGAAGTAGTGAGCATATTTATAATGCAATGTCACATTTTAACCACTAGATGGATTTACAGCTTGCTGTAGAAAGGATTGTAGATAGTAGTTGTTTTGGGACATTGGTAACACTTTAGAATACTGTATCTTACTTACTGCATAACTAATAAGGAATTAATGAAGAACTAATAGGTAATTCTTCATTAACACTTAAGTCACTACTGTTAACTACCGTATTTTCCGCACTATAAGGCGCACCGGATTATAAGGCGTAACTTCAATTAATGACCTATTGTAGGACATTTTTCATATATAGGGCGCACCGGATTATAAGGCGCATAAGATACTGCAGTCAAACGTTTGACTGGGTTTGCATTATGCATCCACTAGATGTGCTAAAGGGAATGTAACGAGTGCGCAGCGCCGGAGGTGAGGCGTTTATTTAGTAAGCATGAGCGCGCTGGGGCGGGGCACGTAACTTACATTCACAACTCCAGGTAGACCTATCGCACACCAGACGCACACTTTCTCATCAGTGAATGGCCAGCAATATTGTTATGTTTAATGACATTATGATATGAAGATAATGTCTGTTCTGTGTTATGATTGTACTGTACAATTAAATACAATCGTTGCTGAGTCTGCAGTCTGAAAACTTTACCTCAGAGCATCCGTTAACTGAATGAATTGAAAATCTCACCTGAAAAATCCAATAACATCAGCAATTGTCATTTAAGCAGCTGATTTCTATAAATGAATGCAAAACTAAATATATATTGCAGCATAGGGCGAAGTCAGGATCCATTGGAAACGATTTGAGACAAAAAAAATAAATTTTATATAAAACTATGTAAATGGCGCTCTGTGGCGCAGCAGGATTTTGAAAACGGTCCTGAGCTGTTGCTGGGCACCGTGGTGCCGCCGGTGTGTGTACACTCATAGAGAATAATGTGTTCGAATTTTAAAGATGTGGTTTCTCGTCCGGTGTGTGACCTCCTTAAGATGGACAGGAGCGCGAGTTCGCAGGAGAATTTAATAACGCGGAGCGTTGTTAACCAATTGATCCATATATAAGGCGCTCTGGATTATAAGGCGCACTGTCGTTTTTTGAGAAAATTAAAGGCTTTTAAGTGCGCCTTATAGTGCGGAAAATATGGTACTAAGGAAGATGTGTTAACTAATCAGTATGTAATATAATGTTATGATTGTGTTAAGTATCAGTTAGTTAATCAATAGCTAATGAATTCTGTCATACCTCCTGAAGAACTACTTTTAATTATCTATTAATTAAGGTTCAAGAAAAATAACTATGAAGTAACTACTAATTAACAGTCATACACAGTCAGTTTGTCATTCTTCAGCACTAATAAGAAAGATAAGTTCAGACATTTACCTATAGGTTCTGATCTGCAAATAAGCAAAAACATATCATGTATATTACACCTTATTATTATACTTAGTTCTTATACATTTTCAACTTCTTTTGCACCATTCATGTTCCGGCAATATCGCGGTAGCCACATACACTGAGCCTGGGTTCTCCCAAGGTTTTTTTTTTTTTTAACCTGATGGAGATTTGGTTCCTTGCCACTGTTGCCTTTTTCACCTCTCGCAAGTAATTGTCATGTATTTTACAAAGGTTTAGATGATTACGTTAATATATATAGGCTATATATATATATATATATATATATATATATATATATATATATATTTTTTTTTTTTTTTTTTTTTCAGTAAGTTTTGATTTGAGTCAGAAGTATGTGGTAATTATTTATTAATTACTAATGGGTTGCCTATATTTTCACTTTAGAATACTGTTTCAGGTTCTAAGTAATTCCTGAAGGACTATCTAATAATTATTTATTAATTACTAATAGGTTCCTTATATTTTTACTTTAGAAGACTGTTTCAGGTTATAAGTAGCCTAATTCCTAGATAATTATTTGATAATTATTTATTAATTACTAATGGGTTCCCCGTGTTGTCACTTTAGAATACTGTTCCAGGTTCTAAGTAATTCCTGAAGAACTATTTAAAAGTTATTTATTAATTACTAATAAGTTCCTTATATTTTCACTTTACAAGACTGTTTCAGATTATAAGTAGCCTAATTCCTGGATAATTATTTGATAATTCTTTATTAATTACTAATGGGTTCCCTATATTTTCACTTTAGAATACTGTTCCAGCTTCTAAGTAATTCCTGCAGAATTATTTGATACTTATTTATTAATTACTAATAAGTTCCCTATATTTTCAGTTTCCCTCAGTCGTTGCCTCAAATACATGAATTTACTCAGTGGCATTCGATGCTGAGGAAAACAGACACACACAGTACTGTATATAAAATATACAAATAATCTGAGGTTAGTTTTGTATGACTGTTCAGTAGTTACTTCTTAGTTATTTTTCTTGAACCTTAATTAGTTGATAATTAGTAGTAGTTATTCAGGAGGTATGACAGAATTCATTAACTATTGATTAACTAACTGATACTTAACACAATCATAAAATTATATTACATACTGATTAGTTAACACATATTCCTTAGTAGTTAACAGTAGTGAAGAAGTAGTTAATGAAGAATTACCTATTAGTTCGTCAATAATTCCTTATTAATTCTGCAGTAAGTAAGATACAGTATTCTAAAGTGTTACCAGGACATTACTTAACTTTTTTTTCAGGTTGTGGGTAAGAGATTCACTTTATTTACTTTTAAACCAGATGGCACAAATATTCAGCTCAGCACTTTTCTTAAAGAACCCCAGTGGTGAAAATCAAGTTTTTGATGTTGTTTGTATGTCTAGGTAATGCTTTAAAAAAAGTGCATATTCTTGAGTCGACAACATTGCTGAGTATTTTCCCCTTAGAACTGCAGTGAACCAAAAACAGTTTTAAAAATGCGGTTTGAAATCGACAGCATTTCTTACAACACAGACTACCTTGTAACCAATCACGTCAACGTGTGGGGGGCTTTAGCATATCATGTGAAGCAGGAGAGCCTCAAGAGAAGCCAGGTTATTCCTGTAAATCTTTACGTTGATATTTCCTCTATGTACATTAGCAGTATAGCGGGTGAATTGTTCTTATGATGTAGCCTGGTTAACGTCAGACCCAAGTCTCATTGAGAAAAAAATATTTATAGAAGATTTAGGCTACACGTTAAAACGTTTCAACGTTTTTAATTCTTTAGTTTGGGTGAAAGTTGTGTATTATGTTTAAAAAACAACTGAAGTAAACTAGCCAGAAAACATTTTATATAAACTTTCTTTTAGTTTATGTAACACACAGACAGCTACAGCTAGCACAACCCAAATCCAGGTGTGTGGTTTGTTTGAGTTTTGTTTTTTACCCGCAGAGTTTGCAGTCTTGTAAACATATCGAAAGTATGACTGAAACTAATCAAGTGGAGCCATTTCTGGATTGTTTTGTTACAAACTTTCAAGACTATCAATGTTATAAATGACCAACTTCTAAAAACTAAAGCATAGTTGTCTTTGTAAAGAATTGCTTGCTTGTATATTCTTAGCCTCATAGCATAATTGCCTAAGTCATATTTCAATGTCTTTGGAAAACAAGGAAAAACACAAAATGACAAAATGCTATGAGGCGCAGCTGCAGTGATGATGTAGTTATGCTGACACGCTGCTCAAGTGTCGCTCATGCTTGCGGTGTGAAATAGCCGTAAGGCTGCATCAAAAGGTATCTTCGCGTCTTCTGCCATATTGGATCCATATAAACAAACTGCTTTGGTGTGTCGCATAGACGTCGTCATCGTCTTGCTGCCCCCTCCCCGTTCTGTGATTGGTTCCCAAGATGAGGCGAAAATTTGGTCAATGGTATCCAGACTACCTAGCAGTGTAAATAAAATCGCGGTATGGGGAAACCTAAGCTACATAGGATGTATATTTTGATGTTATGATGACTTTCCCCACTGACGTTTTAAGTTGATCAAAGCATTTCTAAGGATTTTTAGGAGGCTGACTCCGAGATGGCGAACGGGAGCATGGCTTGTGTAACATTAGCATAATTAGCTGTTTGATAACGTAATCAAGCCAAAGGTTTATAATATGAATTACCGTTATGGGTCCGACATTGTAGAAAGCGAATACATGCATCACCATTCTGATACATCAACTTCAAGCCTATGATTGAGTGTAGGCAGGGCTCATTTACATATTCATATGTCCGCGTATACTAAATGCAACAAGGGTGTAAAGTCACATTTAAGATATTTTAAGGCATGAATCTTTTTTTTTCATGTTTAAATGTCATTTTGGTGATTTTAGGGGATAAAGTTAATTTATTTTGTTTATGCACATGGAAATTTGTCTGATCCTTGACGTGATTGCGGATAGCAACGCAAAGCTGATGCTAGAGCTAATTAGATCTAAAATTTAATGTGTTTTTTCAATGTTGTATATTTATGTAGCAAATGAGAATCGATAACCTCATTGACTATATTTTGAGACAAAGGTCTTGTTAATGATTTTTAGTTTTGTTCAAGTTAATTAAAGCAACAGTTTTTCAATAAAGGAAGAATGTGTGAAAGTATGTTATTTCTGCACATTATGGTAAATGTAGTATGACATGGCATATTGCATGCACACTGAAAATCTGCACTGTGCACACAGTTTTCACAGTGTGCCGTTCTAACACGACTCCTGACTAGAATGACATCACACTCAGTCTTAATATTTTCAGGAGCATGTTTGGCATTGGTTGACATTATGTAAACAATACAGTGTTTAGTAATGAGCATCTGTGCCAGGGTTCCTCATGTCGTCTAATTACTTGAATTAGGCCACATAAATTATTCTTTGTAAGCCCCTCTGGATAACAGCATGTGCGGATCCATTATAAATAAGATAATTTCAGCCAACCAATTATGACCTCTCATTTCTACAGAGAGTAAACAGTGTCAGCTCAACAAATCTGCTTTGAGGTTATAATCAAAGATTAAAACTTCACACCCTATAATGATAATATATATATATATATATATATATATATATATACACACTCACCGGCCACTTTATTAGGTACCCCATGCCAGTAACGGGTTGGACCCCCTTTTGCCTTCAGAACTGCCTCAATTCTTCGTGGCATAGATTCAACAAGGTGCTGGAAGCATTCCTCAGGGAGTTTGGTCCATATTGACATGATGGCATCACACAGTTGCCGCAGATTTGTCGGCTGCACATCCATGATGCGAATCTCCCGTTCCACTACATCCCAAAGATGCTCTATTGGATTGAGATCTGGTGACTGTGGAGGCCATTTGAGTACAGCGAACTCATTGTCATGTTCAAGAAACCAGTCTGAGATGATTCCAGCTTTATGACATGGCGCATTATCCTGCTGAAAGTAGCCATCAGAAGTTGGGTACATTGTGGTCATAAAGGGATGGACATGGTCAGCAACAATACTCAGGTAGGCTGTGGCGTTGCAACGATGCTCAATTGGTACCAAGGGGCCCAAAGAGTGCCAAGAAATATTCCCCACACCATGACACCACCACCACCAGCCTGAACCGTTGATACAAGGCAGGATGGATCCATGCTTTCATGTTGTAGACGCCAAATTCTGACCCTACCATCCGAATGTCGCAGCAGAAATCGAAGACTCATCAGACCAGGCAACGTTTTTCCAATCTTCAATTGTCCAATTTCGATGAGCTTGTGCAAATTGTAGCCTCAGTTTCCTTTTTCTTTTCGGACCATTCTCTGTAAACCCTAGAGATGGTTGTGCGTGAAAATCCCAGTAGATTAGCAGTTTCTTGAAATACTCAGACCAGCCCTTCTGGCACCAACAATCATGCCACGTTCAAAGTCACTCAAATCACCTTTCTTCCCCATACTGATGCTCTGTTTGAACTGCAGGAGATTGTCTTGACCATGTCTACATGCCTAAATGCACTGAGTTGCCGCCATGTGATTGGCTGCTTAAAATTAAGTGTTAACGAGCAGTTGGACAGGTGTACCTAATAAAGTGGCCGGTGAGTGTATATATATATTCTAAAAAAAAAAAGTTTTTTTCCTTAAAAAAGTTCATTGGCATAAGTTCTCTGGTGCATGTCTATTTTAAAAATGCTTTTGTTTCCACACAAAAGCAAAAAGGTGAGTAAACTTCACAAATTATCTATGTATGTCTAATTATATATTTCAATCCTATCAAATATATAATTCACAAAAAAGAATACGTTCTATTGATACATTATTTACCTGGCACTGCAAGTCGCTAATAGCCCACACATCTACAGATAACACATCATGATCATGTTAACATTTAATATCCAGCTTCACAATTCATATTCTCCATGAGCCACAAATTATGCTCTTAATCTCTAGACCTACAGCATCACCTCTAGTATTCTCCAGCACTCTTGTTCTCTTTGTCCTTTCACACAAGTCATTGTTCTTCTCTCAGTTCTCTAGTTGCATTTACAAATTGCTGGCTGTTATCACGTTAGGGACAAACAGCAGATAGGACGTGTAGGATAGCAAGGAGGCAGAAGGGCTCTTTGATTTTAACGTGAGGTTTCGGAGAATAATGCGAGCGAGATAAGATCCGCGATTCTCCTCTTCCAACGAGACGTCCCTGGAGAACAGGGCACTAGGAGCAACTGTTTAATCTGCACAGATTTCTACACCTCTTAGTGTTTGGCGGGCTGCCAGTTCGCACCATCACGTTTCGGTGTCTCATTGACGTGCTGTTATGTAACAGTATCGCTCACATCACTGGATACTGTTAGTTAATGGTGCCCTGGAAACCAGATCAAGATTACAGTGTAGAGCAGATACTGATTCTTCATCTGATATATGCGAAGTGGGAAAGATTTTAAGTGGAGGAAGTGGTGCTCTGTGGTGATCTGAAAAATCACAAGAAGATTATATTCGAATTCTAAAATAATTTGCAAGCAAAAAGCAAGACATAGTTTAGAGTAATCAAGATTTGTTTTATTATATTTAAGAATATTATAAAAGTCTCTTATGCTCACTAACAAGGCTGCATTTATTTGATCAAAAATACAGTAAACAGTAATATCAGGGTTCGAGACTGCAACCATTTTTTGAGAATGTGCGAGTTAAATTTTATGCGGTCGCATATGTGCGAGTGGACGCTCGCGCAACAGAACGCGGTTGTCTCCGCTGCAGCAGTCCGTAACTTATGTTCAAAATGAACGAGTAGACTACATCATGAATCCATATTCCAAACCGTGTTTTTGACTTATCCTGAATCACTACGGTACGCCTATAATAAGTGTTTATATTCTGACTATTTTATCCCGGGGTCGACTCGGATGCAGAGTTGCCCAGTGCCTGCGTGACTCGCCATAGACATTAGTGGAGAGAAGTAGCTCCGGCTACAGTGTTCTTCTGCAAGACACGTGCAGTTTGTTTATTGACAAACGTAGACATCACGGTCATTGCACGCTGATGGTGGAATGCGGAAATTACGAATTCACAAATTAAGGCACATGAAAATAAAAATGTCTCACGAAACAGCGTGCCCCTTCCTACGTCTTTTCACTGGTTAGATGTAGGGGTGTGCACGAATATTCGAATTTTCGAATATTCGATATGTAATTATTATTCGAAAATAATACGTTACTTTGCTGACGAAATGCAGTGAGTCCCATGATAAATCCTAAGTACCAACTCGCAATTATAATATACTATATATTATATACTATTGTTTTCTCAACATAAACGTGAAACAATATAAACACGATAATCAATGAATCATTTGCTGACTCGTGTGTATGTGTGTACGTGCTGTACGATATCTGACGCAATCTGCTTTATTAGGCTTTTTTTTCCCGCTCGCGCTGCTTGAGCATGCTTGCATTAATGCTTTTTTTATATAATTTTTTGTTTAAACATAGGCCTACTGTTTAATGTTTTCAACTAAAATAACATTTTAATATATATTGTAAGCTTGTTGTGTATTGCCTAATTGCAAGCTTGTCCAGAAATGGTGACAAAAACGTAAAAAAAACAACAACTTAAAAATAACGTATTTTTCGTTAAACATAATTTAAATAAACGAATATTCGAATAATCGATTTTTATGAGCCCGAATATTCAAATGCAATATTTTTGAAAAATGCCCATCCCTAGTTAGATGAGAGTAATCGCTCAACTGAGGAAAAGGAAATTATTATAAAATGCAGATGATTTGCTGTAAGATGAACTATAAACTTTGATAACGAAAAATCTGTATTAGCTAATTATAATACTCTAATCTTTTAAAATGTAATGCATACATTTGAATGTTTAATGATTTTTAAAAGATAAAGATGATAGACAGACAGACAGACAGACAGACAGACAGACAGATAGATTAGATAATAGAGAGTCTATTATGATTCAAATGTAAATAGAATGTTTATAATTCCAATGTAAAATGCTTAAAATTACAGATTAAAATTACTGTCCAAAATCCATGAAAATCTTGAAATTTGGCAATGATAATTAATATATTACAGGTATTTATACTGCAACCCAGAAAGCCTTTGCTAGCTTTGGTCCATTAAAACCACTATTCATCAGCATGCATTGATTAATCCCATGGCATGTAGCAAAAAAATAAAAATAAATAAATAAATTAAAAAAAGGTGTGACCAAATCAAATGCTGGTGCGACCAACTGAGAAAGTTGGTAGCACCAGTTCAACCAGTGGAAAAGTTAGTCTGGAGCCCTGAATATAATAAAACAACTTTCTATATGAATATTTTGAAATGTAATTTATTCCTGTGATCAAAGCTGAATTCATCATTACTCCAGTCCTCAGTGTCACATGATCCTTCCGAAATCATCCAAATATGATGATTTGAGGCTCGAAAAATTTCTGATCATTATTAACATTGAAAACAGTTGTGTTGCTTCAGATTTTTGTGGAAACTGCAATATATTTGAGTCAGGATTCTTTAATGAATAAAAAGTTCAAAAGGACAGCATTTTTAAAAAATATAATTCTTCACTTTTGATCAACTTAATGCATCCTAGGCTGAATAAAATTATTAACCTAACAAAATGTCCACCGGCAATAATTTCACTTCCTGGCAAACTGATAAAAACCTTGTGCACACCACCAGCAATGCAAAACACTTCAGTAATTTGAAACTTCAGAAGTGAACTTCTAACATGGAAGTGCATCATAATGCATCGTTCCATGGCTCTTACAGTAGAGCGAGTTAATTCGATTTGCATAAAAACGTCTGCCAAATCCATAAATGTAAATGTTAGTTGTGTTCAGGAACACCTGGGGGTTTTTGGCTTTCAGCATCAGTTAGGAAAAAAAACTTTCACTAAACAACATAATTATCAGATGTGTCCTAATCCAAGTCTGCTCACAAAAAAAATAATGAAATTGCAAAAGCAAACAAAAGAGAGCACCTATTGGAAAATAGCTACATCAACTCTATAATGTGCACTGAACATGCATTGTTAGGGGTCGAAGTCATAGCTATAAGTTTGAATGTTGTTGTAACGCTGTAGAACTGATCAGTGAGATATAGAACCCGGCTTATGTCTCCATTTTTCCTGAGTTCAAGAATCCATTGCTCCTTTGCTAATATTGAGAATTTCTATGGTTTTATTGATAGGATTATTATGCAGAGTTAATTTTATGTTTGACTGGGCACCTCCAATTAGTCTGTCCCTCAAACAATCCAAAAGGCTTTTACTTCCAAATAAATATGGATGTGAAGCTAAAACCCAATAATGACAGAAATTACTTTCATAATTGAAACCTATTCTATAGAATGCACATTTGAATAAATTACGCTTATCAATGGCACAGCCATTTCCATTATCGATGGCATTGCTTACGTAACCCAAACAAACTGTGTAACTTTAGACTAAAGCTAAGTTTTAAATGGAGTAAGTAACTTTCCCATGATTAATATACAGCTTTTAAAAGGAAAGCAGGTGGTAGAGTGTTTGTCCTTATTCTTTGGGCAAATTGAACACCAGAGCATCCACAAAGAAGAATGGGGATAATTACTAGGCTAAATTGGGAAAATGTTGCTTAAATCAGAATACACAGGAATAGATGAATGCTGCTCGAGGCTGAAGTAGTGTTCGCTCCATTTGCACACCTGACACCACCTTTAGTTGTCTAATAAAAATGTGCCGTCGTTTACGCAATGCCTGCGGCCTTTTCTAATTAGTTGAGTCTTAATGAATGAGTTTTGCAATATCATATCTTACAATTTCACCTAGTGAGCATTTAATGGAGCAATACTGAAATCTAATTTGCTGAATTTCAAACTTGACTTAATAGCAAATTCTCCTCCATGACATTTCCCTCTCTGCTGCAGTCTTTATGAGGTTGACAACAGCCTTCACATCCACCGAATTTACCCACAATTACTCAAAGACCTCAGCTGATCTGTATTGTGTGTTTGTCAGGACTCGAGCTGCATCTGGATCTGAGCTGTTGCCATGTGATCAGAGATGCAGATCTTACAGCACTGAAACTTTGGGTTCGAGCTCTTCAAAGGCTTCAAAGACACTTGCTGCTCTTTTGAGAAGCAGAGGACGAATGCCCTTGGCTGGACGAAAAAAAAACACTCCAAAAGTCCTAAAAGCAGCCTTTCATTTCCTTTTCTTTTTTTACAAGACCTCTTACAGAAATAGTTAAACCAAACGTTATGACATAAAAACTTGACTTTGCTTTCTTGCACCATACACAAATGATATTTTAACATAGCTCTTTTTCAAACACGGCCTCTCAGTAGGGCTGGGATGATACACCTATCTCCCGATTCGATACAATCACAATACTTAGGTGCAGGGGCGGAGTTGGACCAAAAAATCTACCGGGAAATGTCGCAGACCACCGGCCCTCGCCGCCGGCACGATTTTAATAGCCGATAGCATTTACAGTTTTACTGATTTTAAAAGGAACTTTGTTGTACTATGCTGGAGTAAAGTTCATAAATGGACGTTCTTTCCCATAGGAATGTCTAAAACTATGTTGGGTGGACTCTGTGCCTCTAGGGGGGTTCGGGGGCATGCTCCCCGCAAGAAAATTTTGGACATTTTAAGGTTAAATGCATCAATCTCGTGCTCTCTGAGAGATCAAAATTAAGAGCTTCAACCCATGAACTGCTCGTTGAACAAAGAAAAAGCATTAATTTGTACCAGGACAATAAAGAGGGCTCAAACATCTTTTTAGTTATGAGAGTCTCAGTCTGCATTGCATTATCAATGGTGTTTTAGGATGCCAAACAATTATTATAATAATGTAATAATGATTTATAATTATTCCTATGACGTTCTGTAAAATCCATTTAGCCTATAAATGTACTATGTAAATGAAAATGAGTATTTCAAAAGTATTTTAACCTACATTACACTATAATATAGGAAAATTAAAATACTTTTGTCCTAATTTCTTCACTTGCAAGAAATAAACCATTGAGCTTTTATTTATAGGAGAAAACACCAGATGACCATGATCGCGTGAGCAAAGTAATCACGCAGCAAAAACAGGATGTTATTCTAATGTCAGTAATGGCACAACGCCATATCACGGTTTCAATTTTAGTTTGTTGGCAAAATATAATGCTAGAGACCTTAATGTTAGGTTTTACATTTTACATCTTTACATATGTGTTGAACGCAGTTGGAATCCGCCTTTGCCGAACTCTCTCTTCTTCTCCCTTTTGGGAAAATGGAGAAGAAAGAGTTCGGCTGAAGGCCGGATTCGAACTTGCATTCAGCGGATCAAAAGACGCTTTCAAACACTTACGCCCTACGCCACTGAAGCTGTTTCATGACAAGCGTCTTTTTGCTCTAAACACTTAGTGCAAATATATGCTCCGTTATAGAAGATGTAAAAAAAAATAATAAAATAAAAAAGTTTTCTTCCCCTAGCTTGGGCCCCAAATGCACATGGCAAACTTCAAATAAATACATTTTATCAGACCGGCCCTCGCGGCCTCGAAACACTACCGGCCCACCGGAAACTCCCCGACTCTCCCGATTGCCACTCCGCTACTGCTTAGGTGTGTAATCCGATATGTAATGCGAATTTTAAGAACTGAGATTCAACGAGTATTGTGATTTGACATTAATAATAATAATTCATTACATTTATATAGCGCCTTCCTGGACACTCATAGTGCTTCACATAGCGGGGGAATCTCAACCACCACCATTTGAACCGCGCGGCCCTACGGAGTATTTTCCGCTCGGCTCAAAGTCCAAACGGCAGTGAGCACAGCGCCAGCTCACGCATATTATTAATGTAGACATTGTATTAAATGACTAATGGAATATAAGTACAGTATTTAATAATGTGTTTAAAAATTGAACTGTTAGGCTACTGTTTTTCAAACAAATACCACAGAAACCATAAAGTTACATTATGCTATGATAGTGAGATGCTAAGTTATAGGCTGTAGGAGGATCTTTGTTGACATCTTTGTACGCATGCGCAAGTGGTTGTGTGGCAAAAAAACAAACAGAATGACCGTCTGTAAAGACGCGACAAGCACTTTCAAGAGAGTTAGCAGGCAAAATCCACAATATATAAGCACTTTAATATCTGAAGACCGGAGGACGTTTGGAGAGAAGCTCAAAATTTGTATTGGTGACAAAATCGAAATTATTCAAAGCCCATATGTGATTTGGGATGTCAAAAAACGTTGGTCCGACTCGCCCGTGTCTTGGCCACCAATCTGCAGGGGAGACATTTATTTATACTTTTTAAAATTATATTAAATAAAAATAACTATATTAGCCTGGATGCCAGCCCCGAACTCCGCCCACAACATTTTTTGGTCGGGAAGTTCGGATCTGGACTCGAATCCATTGAGGAGTAATTATGATCAGGCAAAAATGATCGGGCCAATCAGATTGCCTGGGCGGGCTTTATACGATGATGGACAGATGATCTGCCAGGGACGTAATCATCACGTTATCAAAGAGCGCTAACTGGTTTCCCTCAGAGATGACTGCAGCTGGAGAATTGAGATGTATAGATTCCGCTTTACTTCTAAAATAAGTAAGTTCTGTTGTTGACAACTATGCTATGCAAAGTATTTGACTTACTGCGTTGCTCTGATTGGTTTTAGGTCTGTCCGACTATGCAATTGAGTGCAGAGTTTTTGGAGGTTTTTTTCCTGGTTAAGACGCCTCATAATCAAAGCCCTACGGAGCGGTCTCAGACTCATCTTCTGACAGGAATGAGTATGACGAAGTCAGGCTATAACTATATATAAAATTACATCTAAACGTATTAAAGTTTTGTTTCAAAGACGGGAGGACAGTAAAAAAATAATTTTAAAGACTCTGCCATAATCCCGTTTTCCTCAGCTTTAATCTCCCCAACCGGAAACCAAAGAGCATCCTTGCGTCAAATGCGGAACTTATGCGAGCATATAGCCCATTAATGCTCTGGTTTATACAACTTTCACTTAGGAGCAAAAATCTGCCTTTGAACTTGAAAAAAATAAATATTTGACATTTATCGTGATAATTTTTTTGGCCATATCGCCCAGCCCTAATTATGATGCGACGGCAGCCATATTGCAGCAGAATGCCCACCACACGATCGTTAAAAAAATTAAACATGCTGTTCTTTTTGTCATGATGTAGTGAAGCACCGCAGACGCGATGTAGGTTGTCGCCCACTATGAAACACTATACGAGATGATCTTGCGATCGAATCTTGCGTTGCCAACGCCCGTTGTCGTTTATGAATCCCCACGTCAAACAGATTGTGCCAAAATTGGGCTAAAATCGTGTAATCTGAACCAGGCATAAATGTCCATCGAAAATGCACTTTAGAACCTCGGCGAGATCCGTAGGTCAATCAGGTACTTTATGCCTACTGTTTTTCAAAACTATCTATTCACGAAGTACTTTATCTCTCACATATAGGAGGAAAGTATTCAATTTTGGAGTCAGTTACACATGAAACAACATGATGGTGAATAAAATGGTGCTTTATATATTATATCATCTCTCTCTTTATCTGTTACTCGCCTTTTTTAAACATTTATTTTTGGTCATAATTCATACAATTAATTACTTGAAATGTCAGTTGAAACCATCAGCATTGTATCTGTGGTTCTGATGCTGTTGTCATCAGGTTTCTCCGTTTTAGACCAAATAGAGTTCAGCGCAAATGACCATCATTCTAAGCCCTTGTAAATTGGAGAGGAGAGATCTCGCCCACTGAAGATCAATTGGAAAGTGTTTGTGGCTCGCAGCCCAGTGGTTGCAAACATAATGACGCCCTCATTGTTTCATCACTAAAGGGTCTGTGACATCAATTAAATGAGATCCTCAAAAGGGCTTCAACTCAGCACAACTTTGGAAGTAAAGGGAGAAACGTTTTCACAGCGAGGGAATCATGTCTTTCATCATCTCCTTTATATTTTATCGAACACATGCTTCCATTTGGCTCTTTACCCCCAAGAGTTATTTTGTCAACTTCAAAGACAGTGCATTGTGGGACATTTGTTTCCAACACATTATCCTTTTAAGTCCAATCAGTTGAGAGGCATAGTGGGTCTCTGAGTCTGTTCTGATGCGGACAGCATGGATGAAACCGTAATACTAACCATTTAATTGTGCATGCTTACAACAGAAAATAAATGGAAAAAACACTCCAACTTTTACACCATAGGTCATACCCTGCCAATTATACTAAGATATTCTTTTGCAAATTTATTTAAAAGTAGTTTCTTTTGGTAGAAGCTAGTCAATAATAAAATGTTGCCAACATGGACAAGCTGTGTGGCAAGATAAAAATATGTGAGGTCAATCAACATTTCTAATTCAAACTTTAAAAATTCTCATTTTGGTCCTGAAGCAGTTTACTGGTATGCTAGTTAAGTACGTAGTATGCCAATTAATCTAGTTAAACATTTACAATTTTAACTTCTCTTCCAAAAATAGAGCTAGTTAAGTAATGCTAAACAATTCATCTTAAATATTTGTAATCATTTGTATGATATTGTATTATATTACACCAGTACACCAACTTATTTTAATTGAAATAAGTCATTTATTACTTTTCACTTTTAATGGGATGCCAACAGTAAGCAGAACCTTTATAAATAATTAAGGTAAAGCATTTCTTCAGTTTCTGTGAGAAAACAGAGGGACTGAAACTCTCTGAAAAAGAAATCCTCAGGAGAAAAATAGTCCTGTACAAAGAGTTCAGCGTATGAATCCCATACAAACTGTCCTGTCTGAATAGCTCTACTGTGTTCAGGTAAATGGATGTCCGTGCACTGAAAACTCCAGTGTGTTGTGGACTATATTTTACTTACCAAGAACCTATTTCATTTTTGATATCATGGGCTGTCTTGGTTCAGTGTAACTCCAGGCAAGTGAACCAAAAGACAAAAAAGGCCTCTATAAGTCACACAGGATCCAGTCAGACATGCACAGAGACTTGTGGTCTGGCCATACAGAAGCCTGAGGCTAAAGTCGGGCCTTAAAACCAGAGGGGACGGATTCTTGAGCATTCAGACAATGTGCGTTTTTTTTTCCATTTCAGAACTTCACACCGTCCCCGAACCATAAAAACACCTATAGCATTTGATATCATCTCAAAGACCGCATCCACACTGCAGTGTTGAGAGTAACAAGCTGAGTCATATTAATCATCATTCATCGTGTCATTCCATCCTGATATTGTGATGCAGCAAATTTCAGCTGTGAAAATTAACTATTGCAAATTAACATTAGTGAACATGTGGAGGACCATGTGGACAAAGCAAACTTTTAATTATTAATTACCATAATTAAGAAAGGCAACATTTTCCTTAATACATTTTTAATAATTCAATACATTTTGACCAATGGTTCACAGCAAGGGGGCTCAGCAAAGTTCGAACCTAAAAATGACTTAAATTTTACAGATGATAATACAGAAAAAAAAAGAAATAAAAAAAGAAATGATCCTGACTCAAGGATCCTGAACCGTACGTTCTCACGCCGCCGGCGAGAGCGGCAAAATTCGCTTCGCCGCTCCTGTCACGACGCCGTGGAAAGATTCGTGGATGCTTTGATGCTCTGACGTAGATTCGGAATGTTGTGACTTTTTAAACGGTATTTAAAGGGGGCCAGGCAAAGCAAACAAGCAAGTCGGTCGTTATTTCTGCAGAAAATTGATCGATGGAAATAACTTCAAAATTATAGTGACATGTTTGCTAATGAAATAAACAAATGAAAAGCCATATGTGTGTGGTTTGGCTTTTGTGTTCATGGTTAAGTGCTATTATAATTTGCATTACCGCCTGAAAAGTGTTCTAGCACGAAAATCTTGCCTATAAATAGTGCTGCGCGCCCTCCTTATCAAATTCAAATGATCAACCTCCTCTATTTTGCTTGGGAACTCAATGTGGCCGGAACCAAAGTTTACAGGAATGCGCCTCTCTGGAATTCTCTCAAACGAAACACTTTCTACATTTCCGATTGGTTGCCGCTGGTTGCCGCCGAACCGCGTCATTGCTCATTACCATAAAGTTGAACTGATTTCAACTTTCCTCGCCGCTCTCACCATCCAAGACGCGCGCGCCGCCTGCCGCCTTGACCGCCGGCTCTCATTGAAAATGAATGACTTCCGGCCACTTTGCACGCTCTGCGCCGGCCGCGGTGTGAACGCACGGTAACTCAGAAAGTGAGATTTCTAGATCTGAAAATGTAAATTATTGAACGTGTGCTGAAATCAGTGTTATTTCAAATATAATTGATATACTACAGTTTTAATTTGTTTTTATGCTTAGTTTTTATTTATAGTTGTAATGTAATATATTTAATATGTAAAATGCTGGGTTGTTTTAACCCAATGGCTGAGTTTGTCCATATTTTACCCAAAACAGGTTAAAACAACTTAGCATTTTTTAGAGTATATATATATATATATATATATATATATATATATATATATATACACACACACTATATTATATATACTTTCCATATATATATATATATATATATATATATATATATATATATATATAATATGGAAAGTATATATAGTATAGTGTATATATATATATATATATATATATATATACTCTAAAAAATGCTGAGTTGTTTTAACCTGTTTTTGGGTAAAATATGGACAAACCCAGATATATATATATATATATATATATATATATATATATATATATATATACTTTATTTATTGTTTTTAAGTTAAACAATAAAACAGGACATAATTATGATGCATGTGCTATTAAAGTCATAGCTTTGTGACAGACTACTATTAAATGTTGTGTTTGGGAGCTTTGCACACATGGTCACTATGAACTATTACTGTAGAGATGAAGAGTCTTTATAATTTGTTAAATGGAAAAAGGGATTTAAAATCATGTGAGGGTGAATAAACAATGATAGATTTTTCATTTTTGTCTGAATTATTCCTACAAGCAGACATGTGACAAGCATACCGAGTCACAGTTTGAACATGTCCGTAAATTGTTTGCATTCCCAATCGTGATATTGCAGCTTTTGAAATCTGGCACAGTGGATGACATCGCTGCAAAGTTTTCCCCAAGCATGCAACAAAGAGGAAGGCCACATTTCTGTGTGAACTAATCCCAATGATTGACACCCTGTTTACCTGCAACGCTTTAAAGCCTAGAAAGTGAATAGATGTCCTGTCAGGGCTATCCTTATCTAGCCCTCTTTCCACTAGTTCAATATTTTCTGCAACCACCTGCCAAAAACACACGCTCACAAACAATAAATCTCATGTACGCCTTACTCAACGCCTGCACTTTACCTCCTTTCATTTTAAATGACACGTCACGGCATCTACAGAATATTTGCTCTCGTACTCATCCGAAGATGGTTCTGCCACAACTTCTGACATGCACACAGACTGGGGGAGGACAAACAAGCCTTGAAGCAGCAAGGCTCCCAAGGCTCTGCTGGAGAACAGGTAAACTCTGGAAATGGAAACATCTCATTTTATCAATCACTTACTTTTCTTTGTCATCACACAGGCATCAAAGAGGATTTAAGAGTGCTGAAAGAGGCCATGTTTTCTGTTGGCAGCAATTTACGAAGCAAGAAAAACTGCATTCGGATCCTAACAAATGTTTGGAAGCTGTTGTTAGAGATGTTTGTCAGGATAGATAATACATTGGGGGGGAATGGTGTAGACACTATTTTCACTCAGAAATTGCTAGTAAATAAAAGCAATTACAAAGAAACGTCAAGTTAAAAGCTGAATTAAATATGAGATTTTAAGTAGAAAACTAGTAGTTTTCTTGTAAAAACTGGATCTATTTTCCTGTCAAATATACTCTAATAATATTTGTTTCATGATCAAATTTGAATTAACAGTGTTAGTGATTTGAACTGACCTCCAACCACTTCTATATTATATATTACTATTATCACAGTCAGAGTATATTATTTTACACATTAAATAACGGCAATGAAGCGCATAGCAGCAGGGAACTAACTCCTGTCATGAGTCCTTGATAATTGCTGTACTGTCCATGAAAATTGGACATAATTAACTGACAAGGCCCGAGATGATTGGAAACAAGATCAACAGAGGCCTCGGATTGAGACGGGTATTATCACGCACTTGAGCGTGAAACGAAGGCACTAATTGTTCTTTAAGATATAAATGGAAAGATTTCCAAAGCATTAAAGGGCAAATCTAGAGCTCAGATTTAAGGATTGTAAAAAGTTTTATTTTGATTGTAAAGACTCGTTGCTCCAAAACGACACTCGACATTTTCCATATTGAGGGATTTCGTGCTGAACGCTGCATACACAATGCTTGATTGCTTTTGGAAAACAATTGGGGATTGAAATCCCACATCATTATTCCTCCTACAGATGGAAAAAACGGTAGACACCAGCGTTGTTGGAGTGTATTCGAATAGTCATTTGCCACTTGGCAGTTGAATTCCTTCAGACTGCAAATCTGCAATTAAATACAAGCCTCACCAGCAACCCTGAGGATACGGAAGCGACATACTCGCTCAATGAACACATAAAGCCTCGGTCAGCAAACACGACGCTCTGGCTTACAGAGCATTATGGGCACAAATTCGCCAACGTCATGTTGCTTGTCTTGTATGAGTCCAAAGCTAATTAAAAAGCACTGCCACAGGAGACTGGGCAGAAATATTTGCACCCGTGCAAACGACATGCGACATTAGTCTCAGAGCAATTTCTTAAATGCCACTCATCAATCAAACCCAACACAGAGTGTGGCAATGGGACAATGATGTCACAGTTAGAGATGTGCACAACAGCACGCTTCCCAAATCAACTGCGAAGCTCGGATTAATTAGGCTTGTTTAGGGTCATGTGAGCCAGACATCAAATCGCACACATTTCTTAAGGGATGCTCACATAAGACGTGTTCTTGCATTCAAAAACAGCTCCATGGAGCCCTTTATGAATGCAATAATGCAACATGCATAAACAAACAAACAAATGCTGTCATTTTAACAGCTTCTCAGAGAGAAATTGTTGTGTATACATTTATTGATATATATTTATCAATATTTATAGTGTAAACTACACTCACCTAAAGGATTATTAGGAACACCTGTTCAATTTCTCATTAATGCAATTCTCTAATCAACCAATCACATGGCAGTTGCTTCAATGCATTTAGGGGTGTGGTCCTGGTCAAGACAATCTCCTGAACTCCAAACTGAATGTCAGAATGGGAAACAAAAGTGATTTAAGCAATTTTGAGCGTGGCATGGTTGTTGGTGTGAGACGGGCCGGTCTGAGTATTTCACAATCTGCTCAGTTACTGGGATTTTCACACACAACCATTTCTAGGGTTTACAAAGAAAGGTTTGTGAAAAGGGAAAAACATCCAGTATGTGGCAGTCCTGTGGGCGAAAATGCCTTGTTGAATGCCTTGCCTTGCTCACCAAAATTGCACAGTTGAAGACTGGAAAAATGTTGCCTGGTCTGATGAGTCTTGATTTCTGTTGAGACATTCAGATGGTAGAGTCAGAATTTGGCGTAAACAGAATGAGAACATGGATCCATCATGCCTTGTTACCACTGTGCAGGCTGGTGGTGGTGGTGTAATGGTGTGGGGGATGTTTTCTTGGCACACTTTAGGCCGATTAGTGCCAATTGGGCATCGTTTAAATGCCACGGCCTACCTGAGCATTGTTTCTGACCATGTCCATCCCTTTATGGCCACCATGTCCCCATCCTCTGATGGCTACTTCCAGCAGGATAATGCACCATGTCACAAAGCTCGAATCATTTCAAATTGGTTTCTTGAACATGACAATGAGTTCACTGTACTAAAATGGCCCCACAGTCACCAGATCTCAACCCAATAGAGCATCTTTGGGATGTGGTGGAACGGGAGCTTCATGCCCTGGATGTGCATCCCACAAATCTCCATCATCTGCAAGATGCTATCCTATCAATATGGGCCAACATTTCTAAAGAATGCTTTCAGCACCTAGTTGAATCAATGCCACGTAGAATTAAGGCAGTTCTGAAGGCGAAAGGGGTCAAACACAGTATTAGTATGGTGTTCCTAATAATCCTTTAGGTGAGTGTATATAATTTGTTTTATGGACCATAATAAAATGATAAATTAAAACTAAATTAAAACTAAAAGAATGAAAAAATGTAGGGCTGTCAAAGTAACGAAAGATCTATAAAGTTTTTTTAATGTCTTTAAAATGCATCAAATTTGTAACACATTGGTTTGGAATGCTCTGGAAAAAGAGCCTTAAACAAATTTAATTGAAAATGTGAAAAAGTTATTTCTTCCCAACACTACTTTAATGGGCAGAAAAACTAACCAACTACAAATTTATAAAATAATAATATTTTCACAATTTGCATAATTTTACAGTGAATATTATTTAATATACACTCACCGGCCACTTTATTAGGTACCCCATGCTAGTAACGGGTTGGACCCCCTTTTGCCTTCAGAACTGCCTCAATTCTTCGTGGCATAGATTCAACAAGGTGCTGGAAGCATTCCTCAGGGAGTTTGGTCCATATTGACATGATGGCATCACACAGTTGCCGCAGATTTGTCGGCTGCACATCCATGATGCGAATCTCCCGTTCCACCACATCCCAAAGATGCTCTATTGGATTGAGATCTGGTGACTGTGGAGGCCATTTGAGTACAGCGAACTCATTGTCATGTTCAAGAAACCAGTCTGAGATGATTCCAGCTTTATGACATGGCGCATTATCCTGCTGAAAGTAGCCATCAGAAGTTGGGTACATTGTGGTCATAAAGGGATGGACATGGTCAGCAACAATACTCAGGTAGGCTGTGGCGTTGCAACGATGCTCTAATTGGTACCAAGGGGCCCAAAGAGTGCCAAGAAAATATTCCCCACACCATGACACCACCACCACCAGCCTGAACCGTTGATACAAGGCAGGATGGATCCATGCTTTCATGTTGTAGACGCCAAATTCTGACCCTACCATCCGAATGTCGCAGCAGAAATCGAGACTCATCAGACCAGGCAACGTTTTTCCAATCTTCTATTGTCCAATTTCGATGAGCTTGTGCAAATTGTAGCCTCAGTTTCCTGTTCTTAGCTGAAAGGAGTGGCACCCGGTGTGGTCTTCTGCTGCTGTAGCCCATCTGCCTCAAAGTTCGACGTACTGTGCGTTCAGAGATGCTCTTCTGCCCACCTTGGTTGTAACGGGTGGTTATTTGAGTCACTGTTGCCCTTCTATCAGCTCGAACCAGTCTGGCCATTCTCCTCTGACCTCTGGCATCAACAAGGCATTTCCGCCCACAGAACTGCCGCTCACTGGATGTTTTCTTTTTCGGACCATTCTCTGTAAACCCTAGAGATGGTTGTGCGTGAAAATCCCAGTAGATTAGCAGTTTCTGAAATACTCAGACCAGCCCTTCTGGCACCAACAATCATGCCACGTTCAAAGTCACTCAAATCACCTTTCTTCCCCATACTGATGCTCGGTTTGAACTGCAGGAGATTGTCTTGACCATGTCTACATGCCTAAATGCACTGAGTTGCCGCCATGTGATTGGCTGCTTAAGAAATTAAGTGTTAACGTGATGCCTAGTTGGACAGGTGTACCTAATAAAGTGGCCGGTGAGTGTATATTAGATACCAGTTGTTTAATTTAGAAAACAACTTGTCATCTTTAAAACATCTTGCTTAATATTTTTTTCTTTTATGGGTGGATTTTGAGTACATGAAACCAAAAAACTTTGAAAGTCCTAATGAGTATATGTGTGTATAAATGGATATTTTATATATATATATATATATATATATATATATATATATATATAATAAAAAGGAAATAAATAATATGACTGCCTTGTAAGCAGAATAATATTGGGAAATTTATGAAAAAAAAAAAAAAAAAAAAATATATATATATATATATATATATATATATATATATATATATATATAACATTTTAATTTTACATTTATACACTTTTGTATAAATACATTTAAAATATATAATTTTTTTATATTATATTTATACAAAAAAAGTTAAACAGTTTAAAAACCCTATCCTTAGGATCATATTCATGTCATGTAGTACAACAATCCGCTTAAATATTAACATTATTAATATTTGAGATCATTATCAGGATACAAAAGACTTCATAAGAAAGCAGGTCACCGAGGTCAATATGAAGAATTACATTTCAAATTAGAAGTGTGCATGATTTTCAAATGATGTGCAGCGATTTGCAGACCAATCTATAATAACTCCATGCCTCGGCTGATAATGAAATTATTCATGTTTTAGAAGGATTTCTCCAATCCAGATTGGCCTGAAATCCAATTATGCGTTTGCTCAGTGGAGAACATTTTTCATGTGGAAAAAAAGGACCAAGAAGTTAATAATGTACTACCAACTGTTCTGTTAAACACTGACAGTACAAAAACGATGCCAGTTTGCAATATGTTGTCTGACGTTTAGACTTGCAAAGCAGCAGCCAAGGTCAAAACATTTAAGATACAAAAGTTCTCCATAAAAGATAATACAGCAGATCAATGGTTTCAGAGGCCCTGTTTCTGCAGTAGAGCCTTTATATTTTTAATGGCATTGGTCTCTATTCTGTACAGCACAAATTTTAATCTGGGATTTGGAAAAAATACTTTTGCTGAAGGCTTGTATTTTGGTACTAAATAATATGACTATCATTCAGATAATTATGCTGAAATTATTTTTGAAACACACACACACACACATTACATCAATTTCTGATGGGATCAAATTTCACCCAACGTGTTACACTACAGAAGTAAAATGGGTTGGAAATGCCATTTTCAGGGTTGTTTTTTACTGTAAAAAGTATTTGAAGCCTTTGTGTTATAGTCTTCAGTGTCTAAATCTGTGTAACTCAGAGGAAATCACAAATGATCACCTCTTCACAGCAGTGTGAATGTATACCTCCAAGAAAGGCCATGTTTTTGACTGACAGGCTCTAAACACTCAGCTCTCCTTGAACGTCCATTCTCCACACATAATTACCCATAATCACTTGTACATCCTGAGGAGGATTTGCTCCGGTGAAAGGCTTCGAGAGCCAGGGACGAATCCAGGCCTCTCTCTGCTCTAAGTGGGAAAATCACAGGGGAAAAGAGAAAATCAATGTGGTCAACAGCTCGATGGGTCGAACACACACACACCTTCATCTGAGCGTGCCTTTCATCCTCTATATGCGTAACAGTGCTTTACTTTTCATTTTCTTTACGAGACCTTCATCCACAGTTACTCCTCTAGTGCTCTCTTTGGCAATGTCATCCTTTTAAAGCATTAAGGGGCGTGGAACAGCTTCACTGAACACTGATGCCGAACCAATTATTTCATATACAGCTATGTCAGTGTTTATACTCCTATGCAATTACAATTCAAACAGGATTTCCAGAGATATAGGCTGGTTGAACAATGTTCACTATTCTAAGAGCGACGTGTTGAATGCATGAAATATTAATGCTTTCGTGAATAGCCTGTAAATAAAGCCCATCAATCCATAAGATCGATATTATGCTGACATATCACAGTTCATAATAATATTAATAAATCAAAAATCCCAACAATAACGATTTTAGACTGCATCAAACAAAGTTTATATGTAGCAACAAGTGTCAAAATATATCATAGTATATTATTTTTTTTTAACACCAACAATAATAATCATCATCATTAGAATGGTGTATTAAAACATTTGAATATAAAAGGAAATTCTATAAATGAAAGCTACAAATATCCACATTTTGCTGGAAAAATGATGGCATGTGGTGCAAAACATTATTTATTAGATTATAATGTTCAACCAATTTGAACTTGCTCCCAAGGTTATCACAAATCAAAACCTAATCTATTTCAGCCTGAAATTTCAATAGTTCATTATCAAATGTTTAGAATCAGATCATAAAATAAATGTACATGGACCAAAACAGGTGAAAATAGGTGAAGTAAAACTTCAATTAAAGGAGTAGTTCACTTTTAAAAAAACATTTGCTGATAATTTACACACCCCATGTCACTCTTCAGTTGAAAAGAAATGAAGATTTTTGATGAAAACATTTCCAGGATTTTCTCCATATAATGGACTTCAATGGGAACCAAACGGTTCAAGGTCTAAAAGACAGTTTCAGTGCAAACCGCAAACTGTTCAAAGGGCTTTAAACGATTTCAGACTATCAATAAGGGTGTTTTATTAAGCGAAACGATCGCTCATTTAAAAAAAATAACAGTTTAAGTTTTATAAACTCAAATACTTTCCTAGCTCTGTTCTGTGATGCGCGTTCGTGTCTCTCCTATTCGAACTCGCTCTATCAAAAGAATGAATCTTTTCCGAGTCGAACTCGATGAATGAACCAAATGACACGAAAAATATTAGTTCATTTTGATAAACAAGTTTGAACAGGAGGGTCTTCTGAACATTTGGCAGTGAAACTGTCTGTTCTGTCTCTCCTGGTTCGAACTCGTTCATCAAAATGAACAAATCTTTTTTCGTGTTCATTCTGGTTCAATTCGACGAACGAAATGAATGAGTTGACTCGGGAAAAGATTCGTTCATTTTGAGTTAGAACAGGAGAGTCATGAACGCTCATCACAGAACAGAGCAAGGCGAGCATTTGAGCTTATAAAACTTAAACTTTGTTATTTATTTTTTATATGAGCGTTCGTTTCGAATTGATAAGACCCTTATTCATCGTCTGGAATCGTTTAAAGCCCTTTCGAACAGTTTGCACTGAAACTGTCTTTTGGACCTTGAACCGTTTGGTTCCCATTGAAGTCCATTATATGGAGAAAATCCTGGAATGTTTTCATCAATAAACCTTAATTTCTTTTCGACTGAAGAAAGAAAGACATGGACATCTTTGATGACATGGGGGTGAGTAAATTATAGGGATGTACCGATATGACAATTTTGGCCGAAACCGTAGAACCGATAATTCTTTACGTTTAAAAGCCGATAATCGATATACTGGCCAATAAATCTAAATCCAAATTTTAGACATATTTTGAGAGCCTGATTATAAAAAAGTCTCCTCACAAAAAGTCAAGATAGAAACACAATTATGATGTTCTTATTTTAATGTTGTGTAGCCGATATGACAGACTTGCGCTGCACACTTTGCACTTTTTCCTTTTTTATAGTGATTTCAATCATACTCCAAGCAATTTAAAAGCATAATGTTGAACAGTGCCTCACATCTAAAGTGCCTCAGCTGAAGGAAATAATACACTATTTCATCGGCTTTTAGATATCGGCTAAATGTTCTTGTTGGGCCGATAACGATAACATTAAAAATGATCATTTATCGGCCGATACCGATAATGTGGCCGATATATCGTGCATCCCTAGTAAATTATCAGCAAAAGTTTTTAAAAGTGAACTACTCCTTTAACTATAGAACCTGTTTGGCTCGGGAATTACAGCAAACCAGCATAAACCACTGAGGGAATTCATGCTAGTCTAAGCCAGTCTGTACAGTCTCTGTCTCCCACAACACAGCAAACGCTAATGAGAGAGTTACAAGATATTTAAATGAAGGGAAAAATCCACTATTAACACCCACTTCACTCCTGTTACATGGCCCGAGTAAAACTCACATCAAGAATAAACTTCAAAACCAAGTAAATATTATATAGTTTCAGCAAACCATGAATCAAGATATATTTATCTTGTCATTTGGTCAAATTATTTTAGCACAACATAAAAGCAGAGGAACATGATTAGTACTGAGTCTCGTTACAACACGGGCAACAACTTACAGCACTGTGCATGCATAAATTAGGAATATTTTCACTTAATGTCATAAAAAAAAATCACAGATTTTTTCATGTTCAATATACATACACAGTAACTAGATATATGACATATATAGAGGACACTTGACTAGAAAATTACTAAGATTAAAAATAAATACTTTATTACAACCAAAAATCATAAATGTGCATGGGCTGTAATTACGTCTAAAACGCTTCATGTATCTGCTCAGAAGCAACTAAAGAGGCCAATATATGGCATAATGATCTATTTCTATGCAGTTAAATACAAGGATACAATTTAATGCTGCTTTTCATAACTATAATAAAATACCTGCATCAGTTTCATTTGTAAATAATGATTGACAGTCAACTTTAGATTTAGCACGAGTGCATGCATAATCATTATTTATCTGGAAAGAAAAGACATGTAACTCATTTAAAGGTCCAATGAACAAAACATGAAACACTCTACATACCTATTTAACATGATTTCTCAGAGGGCGTCCACTGGAGGGCGATGTTCCAGGCGCCTACTGGTTTATAGTGGCAGCACAGCCTGCAGTGAGAAAACTGAATTATGCATTCAGACTAAAGACCTCTGTGCTACTTTTAAGGGTTGCCTTATGGAGAAAAGCCCCAAAGACAGCTTTTCTGAAGGCTTACCTGTTTGTGGCAAATGTGAAAACCAATAAAGCCGAAGTGTGTTATTTTTTGGATGCTAAAACACTTTGTTCTGTCCCAGTTTAATACGCAGTCAAATATACCAGTATGCAATTTAGGTAAAACTTTACTTGAAGGGGTGTGCATAAGACTGACATGACACCACCATCATAACCATGACATATGTCTTGAATATGAAGTAGGGTTGTCATTAAGGGTCTTTTGCTCAAAAATGACATTTTAAATGCAAATATGACATTGTTTAAGATGTCTTTGTTATGACACCTTGACATAAACCAATACATCATAACCGGTCAGTGTCTTTGTCATGACAACTGGACATTAAATGAAGTTTAACTGTCATGTGGTTGGCTTTGACATTGGCTGTCATGAGGCCGTTATAACTGTGTCACGAAATATTTTTTGTGACCTCAACTACAGTGGCAAATTTAATTATATAAATTTAATTAATAATACAAATTTAATTTGTCATTAAAAAGTTATAACGGCTTCATGACAGCCGATGTCAAAACCAACCACCTGACAGTTTAATGTAATGTTAACCAATAAAACTAGGTGGTTTCTTAAGTTTGTTATTAATCTGCTATGCCATGTTTATAACAGGTTGTGTTGTCTTAGTAATGTCAAGTCGTCATGACAAAGACACTGACAGGTTATGATGAAATGGTTTGTCAAGGTGTCATAAAGATCTTAAACAATGTCATATTTGCATTAAAAATGTCATAACTGAGCAAATGACTTAATGACAGTTGTCACAAACATGCATAACACTTACTTCATATTAATAACATGTAATGATTATGAAGGTGTCATGTTAGTTTTATGCACACCCTTCAAGTAAAGTGTTACCACAAGGGATTTGTGTTCATTTTTCCAATAAGTGAAATACTGCATCCGAAAATATGTTACAAGTCAAGAGTGACATCTCCAATTCACAGTACTCATTACTCAGGGAAGTGACAGAACTAAACTGGTACTAGGTCACATGATAATGACAACATGGTGGATGTAGTAGTACATCTGGAATACATTAGCCTAATACTACACATTCATACTATATAGAATATAAGTTTCAGCGAAGTAAGTACTCATTCAAAATAAATTGCTATTTAAAACAGTATGTGATTTCAGACATGACCTATATCTTTGGCACAGTTCAATCAAAACACTGATTAGTTTGGGTGGGATTTTCTTTTTGTCTGACCAATCAAATGACAGACAGGAATGGCAATTCTGTTTGGAGACCTAAATAACACACTTTCGGTGACCCACAAACTACAAGCATCTATCATCACTGTAATAAAGAATATAAACTCAAACATATTAGGTCAGAAATCAAATAAAGGAATTATAGCTGTAAATTTGACCCAATGGCATTTCTCATTTGGAAAGTCCAGATCCAAATAATGACAAATGGTTACACAATGGAGAAACAGGAATAGGAAAGAGAAGAGCAACACCATCACAGCTCACTTAAATCAAACCAATAATGAAGTTTCTTTCAAGCTAACGTTAGCAGTTTAACAAACGTCCTCTGCTGCTTCCTATGCATTTCACATGGTGCATTTAAAAACCAAATGGGGCATCTCTTGGAAAAAAGTGGCTTTAATCTGAAGTGCATTACTTAAATGGTGACAAGAGCATGTCCAGTGACAGGCACCCCTGCATATTTGATGCTTTATCTCTCCCATTGGCCCACTTTTCTTGCTGATCTCTTAAATGTACTCAACCTGCTCATTTCACTTGGTCGTCGTATTTCATGTGATGACAAAGAATGCATGCATTTCTGATGCATTCTATTAAAACTCTCTCAAATGCAGCTGAATAATTATTTTTTTTTTGTATTAGTACAAAAGGAAGTGAGGAAGAGAGGATATGTGATTCCAAATGAACACTATAGATCTATTTCTCTTAGAGAAGTAGGTAATAAGTTGCTGGGGTTTTTGAATAATTGAAAATGAACAGAGCAAAATAAAGTCGTATTGCTTTCCTTCACCAGTTTTTAATAATGGGTTCCACAAATACAATCGTCCTCATTGTGAATATGATGCAAATGCAAAACAGCAGCTCCTCATGCACACCGTTTTCTCTAAGCCCAAAAAAGCAGAAGGATTCTTCTCTCATATCACCTTCAGGTTTTGGTGTGGCAATACGTTTTTCCCTCTGAACTGGTTCAGGTACTACTTTGCTGATCATAGTTAATTTAGTTTTATTGGATGGTCACAGATCAGAGGTTGGTCCGGTTAGTACTGGTGTCCCCCAGGGCTCTATTCTCAGTCCTTTGCTTTTTAGCCTTTATTTGTTCCCAGTTGGTCAACTACTAAGATCTCTTGAATTTGACTACCATTTTATGTTGACGATACAAAGATTTAGACTTTAGTCAAAACCCAGTAAATGTGTGGACATTTCCCGTCTTTCAATTGTATTTCAGAGACTAGGATATGGATGACAATTTCCTGTGCTTGAATAGTGCCAAAACTGAACTCATGCTTCCTTGGCTCTCCCCATCAACTGTGTAATGCTGGTACTTTAGCTTTGTCTGTTGGTGTTATTTTTGATGCCAGCCTGTCATTTGAGCCTTTTGTGCTAAATACTGTTTATTTCATATCAGAGAAATTGCATGTCGTACGACCTATGTTGTCATTTTTCATTTCTGAAAGGTTGATAAACTCTTTTGTTTTCTCATGTATCGACTATTGTTATGCTCTTCTCGTTGAAGTTACAAAATCCTTTTTGACATACTTCAATATCTGCAAAACTGGGCAGCTAGAATTCTGGCTAAGCTTGTTGACCATCCCACTCCTGTTTTGGCACATTGCATTGGCAATGTATGTTGTATGTTGGATACTGTGTTGTTGATTTTAAAATCCTTATGTCAAAGCTGCAGACTGTAACTTGGATTAAAAATTATCCAAAATTAAATGTGTACATAACAGCCAGTGTTAAACTATATGCTTGCCTTAACTCAATTCAAAACAGTAAACCGTAAGCTTGTAATAATGTTTTTGTTAATGTGTTTAATGGCAGATCCAGAAAGGTTCAAACGGCAATCACCAGTGACAACTGGAGATTCACACATTGTAAAACGCAAAAGACTGCGGAGTGGCTACAGAAAAAAAGAGACCGCAACCAGGCATGCGAAAACAAGCATAATATCGGAAGGGTATTAAATGTCCTCACGCAATGCTGATGTTGTTAACCCTTTACCTGTCAACCCCCTTTTTGATAATTGACATAAAAATGCACTATACAAACTTACATGTTTGTAATTCAAGAATGCTTTGGAATATAGACATAAGTTTGGTCTTGTTTTAAGGAAAACAATCAGGAGATTATTACTAAAGTGAAAGCACTTCAAAAAATTTAAGTATGAAAAAGTTATGGAAGTTATAATTTACAGTAAATCAAATATACTTTATTAATATAAATTTTTAATATGAAATAAATATTTTACAAAATATGTTTTACTATAAAATGACTATAAAATGAAAGCTATATATCTGACCAAGTTGTGTTCCAAATTTGAAGTTGATATCACAAAAATTGAAGTTCCAATGAGATTTTGTTTAAAAATAGCCACCGGGTGCCATTGAATTCCATTGAATTTAATTGTATGCATTTTGCCATAAGAAATTAATAAATTTCTATCTAAATATTACTTCTGTCACTAAATATGGAACCTTGAGACTCAGACCTTTCTGACAATATGTTTGTCAAGATTAGAAAAGATTTTCATAATAAATTATGAAAGATGATGCCCAAAAGGGGAGGGCCCTAATAAAAAAATACCGTTTCTATGGTAACGCAACGTCCAATTTCAAAACGGTTTTCACAGGATGAATTCTGAGTTTGTAAGCTTTCAAATGATACCTAATTTATGACAACTACTAAAATATGTGATATAATAATAATTAAAAAATATATATTTATATATATATAATATATACTTTTTAGAGGACTTCTTACCTTACTTTTTAAAATATAATTGTATCTTTTTTTTATTGACAAATACTAATTATGTTTTATTATGAACTTTTAGGACTAAAAAACAAAGTTTCAATCATTAAAAGTGTGTGCGTCGACTTTTTGTGACAAAGGTCAGAAACTCCTGTAATGACGTCGATTTTTTTGAGACGCACTCTTGTCATAAATTCATATATTACTCTTCATTCCTAATTTGTAAGAAAAAAAACAGACCTAAAATATCTATTTAGGAGTCTTAGACCTTTCCAACGATATATAGTTTGCCGTGACTAGATTAGGATTTAATAGTAATATAGTGAAGAAAAGTTAGGTTGCCCGATTTTCAACTGTCCAATCGAATGAATGGAGAGACAGGCCTTCCAATAGCCACGCCCTCTAGTAATAGTTTTTGACCAGCTATTTTTTAAATCTTGTCTTAAAACTTTGTTATTTCAGGACTGCTTAATTGATCAATTTTATTTTTATTTTGTTCATTCAGTGTTATTCTGTTTCTTTTTTGTGCGTGTTTGCACTGTATTTAAATTTATATTATTTAGTTTTCTTGTGTTGTAGCGCTTTAAGAAAGCAACTTTTAAAAGGCGCTCTACAAAATAAATGTATATTATTATTATTATATCAACTAAAAGAGTTTGAACACATATACTGTCCAGTGACCACAAAAAACATTAGGACACATAAGCCACACTTAAGTAAAAGTGTTAAAAATGTGCATTTAAACTGGATTACATGCATTTTATCTACTTAATGCATGAAATGTACACATTTCATTGCACTGCATAACGAAATATTAAAGAAAGTGTCTGTTTCTGCACTCAAATGCTGCAGGAGCTTTCGACAGAACTCTCATTTTCTCTGTAGTTATTGCATTTTTTTTTCATCTAGTGCAATGGCATTCAGGTGTCATAGAATTACTTTTGGGCTGCTGAACATGCAATAAATAAGCTTATCCCAAGTTGATCCTTTCCATATAGTACGAAAATCTATTTTAGAATATAAAAGGGAGGGAACTTTATGTATACATCACAGAAGTTTTAAGTCTGAAAAAAAAATCTAAAAGCAAAGCTTCAGAGAAGATAAATCAGAAACACACGACTGAGTGTAAGTTTTGATGTTTCCTACGCCCAATGAGACTTGTTCTACTCTCATATTCTCAGTCAGATCTGAGTCAAGGGCTCATTTTTACAGTCAGGAACGTCAGAGATCTGTGGCCATTACTGCTCAGTCTGTGAGTCTCTGGAAGAGTGAATTCAAAACTGTACAAGCTCCTCCTGAGAAATCATTTTAGAAGTCCTACCATGCAGTTAGAGGTGCATTTATTTGCTGTGATTCAGTTCTTTTTAATCAAGCATTAATGACGTGGTCTACTGGTCTGGATATGCAAACACTTGCATTACCTCAGGCGAGATTTGTTTCTGAAGGCAACTCATCATAAGGTGTTTGTGCTTCAGACATGAATCTTGTGCAGTGCTGCTACTTTTTTTCCCTCAACTGGCAGATGATAAAATAAACCAAATAAATCCCATTCTAGGTATCTATCAATCTGGGATTCATCGAGATTTTAGACTGTAGAAAGAGTGTATCAACTTATTAGGCCTTATTGAAGCACTCTCTAATGCTGCGCCTGGCTATAGTATGAAATCAAAACCATATATAAATGACAACTATATTAATTTAAATGATATTTAATTGAATTTGAAAGCACAAAACATTCCAAAATAGAAATAGCCGTCGAACACAAAAATATGACGCTGTGGTTTTTGGCCAAACTACAACCGCGTGCCTCGTTACCATGGAAATGTAATTCGCGGGCTTTCAGTGTTTTATGAATTCACATAACCGGACCTGGATCGTTTGTCTTCTTTGCTAAGCTATTTGAACCCGCAGAGTTTCACCCCAATTCACACATTCAAGGAGGCAATTCCATCAACGATTTACGAGTTTTATGCAGGCTTGAATGGGTTCAACACAGGGTCTCCCAACAAACATAGGCCTAACTACACATCATGAAGTCTCTTGAGTGACTGGAATAACACCTGCAAAAGAAATGGAAAACCTTGGTGGTTATGAAAAATATATTTACCTTGACATTTCATAGTTTGGAGGGGCGATATTTTCGAGAAGAAATGCGGTCGTTTTGATATTAATTAGGTAATCCGCTGAAGTCTGCTGTACTCGCTCGCATGTGATTGGTCAGCGCGTGACAACCCTCACTCCTCATTGGCTGTTTAGACTGTCAATCACATAAATCGGAGATACGTTTCTTATTAAGTCGTTAAAGTTGCAGCGTCTCAATGTGAAAGAGTTTATATTTTTCGTAGAATATGTATATATAATATAAAATTTAAAAAAAAAATCAATGACATGATGAGAAAATAATTGTGTTGTGCAAGATGGTGTTTGTTGCCAGGTAGTAGGAGTCTATTTGGTGGATGAGGTGATTCTCATTATATATTTCCATTATTTGATGCTTTCCTGTTTGTTTTTTTATCTCGAAACTTCCTTAAAATACCCATCAGTTGTGGCAAACAGTGATTCTGCTTTATGTTATGACTGCCTTGAGTAGAACCGCATTAGCAACATGAAGCATATGGCACTGCTAAAATGAATAACGCACAGATGAAGTCATTACAAGTTATAGGTGCATTAAGTGGTCTAATGATGACAAAGTTTGGGCAAAGACAATAAGTAGCATGAAATTCTGTGCTGAAGGATAAAGTGAAGGATAATTTTGCGAATCGGCAGCTAGAGGAGAATTGATGGATGTGCGCAGCTTCAGCCCACTATATCTCACTGCTGTTTCTGTTTAAGAACCATGGGACACCTCGAATGCTGACAGTAACCAGCTCAAATTGGCTCCTGAACACGGCCTGGGTTCCACCACTGGTGAGGGGGGGGTCTTAGAAATGGCTATATACCAGGGTTGGGGGTCGACAGGTCCTGTACGCTGGAGACAAGCGGCTCAAATGTGGCTGCATCATTACTGATGCTCCTGCACAGTCCTGCTAGCATGAAAACAGAGCTAGACCACTTTGATGAGAACCTGCTGTGATAGAAGGGCCCAGGGTGTTCATAGATAAATAAAACTACAACCGTAAAAGAACATTTTCATCACTTAAAATATAAACCTGAAATACATTTTTCAGAGTAATTGGACCCTGCAAATTATTTAAAAGTTTATTTTCAGTTAGTTGGATGTTAATGAAGTGCACTTATAAGATCAAGGACAAATGAACTCAGTGGTGTTTCGGTTTCAATTTTCAATTTCTGAGCAGCAGCATATGACTATGGATGATAAGATAGCAGGATTTTTTTTCATTAAATAAAACAGCTAAGCCTTTATTGTATCATTTATTTGTAGTCTACTACTCATTCAGCTCAGTTTCATGGAGTCAATGGTGAACAGAAATTAATCTCACTGTGTGGTCAGTGGGATCAGCATTATAAAAATTAGTAAAAATGATTGGTACCCAGACGCTTTAGCTTGGACAAACACACCTGCTGTTTTAAAAGGCGTATTATTTTAAATCGCTTCCAGGATTAGACTTAAACTCTATTCCTAAGAGATAAATAAAGGATTATAAAACTACAGATTGGGGATTTAAAATGTTTTTGATTATTTTTTTTTCTTGAGACCTGTGAATACTGCAAATACTAAAACATCTTAGTGCTTATCATGTCTCGTTTGAATGCTTATTACTAGATTCCTTTATGTGTTCTTTTGAATAGAGGAGACTGGAGATGGCAAAATCATTTTTCTTAAAGGGATAGTTCACTCAAAAATGAAAATTCTGTCATCAATTATTATAAATAGTTATTAATTATTCACCCTTTTCAAACCCGTAAAACTTTCATTCATCTTCAGAACACAAATTATCTTTATATTTATATTTATATATATATATATATATATATATATATATATATATATATATATATATGAAGAGTTCAGATGCAAAAGCCTCTAAGTGCCATTTGAAATTTTTTCTAAAATTATCATTTTTATCAAGCTTGTATATTAAAGTTCAGTAATTGCACTTAAATGGCAATGAAGATTACCTATTAATTGTCATTGAAGTGAAATTACTGAACTTAAATATACAAGCTTGATAAAAACGGTCATTTTAAAAGAAAATTTCAAATGGCATTTAGAGGCTTTTGCATCTGAACTCTTCATATATATATATATATATATATATATATATATATATATATATATATATATACATATTTTTTATAACAGTTTTTATACAAACACAAAACAGATCAAAGTCTCACAAAATGTGAAATGAATCAAAAGCTACACAACTGACACCTTAAAAAGTTTATGAAGTGAAAAAAACGAATCCATATGAATTGAGCGGTTTAGTCCAAATTTTCTGAAGAGACTCGATCGCTTTATATGATGAACAAATGCAATTTAGACTTTTATATTCACATATATAATGAGCATAATGAGTATATAATGATATATAATATAACCAATGAGGTTCATTCTCGTGTTACGCAGCATGTTTGAGCTTCAACAAGAACCAATGAGGTTCATTCTCAGTGTTACGCTGTTACGGCAGCACGTTCGAGCTTCAGCAAGCACCAATGAGGTTCATTCGTGTGTTACACAGCACATTTGAGCTTCACCAATGAGGTTCATTCTAGTGTTACGCTGTTACGCAGCACGTCTTAGCTTCAGCAAGCACCAATGAGGTTCATTCGTGTGTTACACAGCACATTTGAGCTTCACCAATGAGGTTCATTCTAGTGTTACGACTGTTACGCAGCACGTTTGAGCTTCAGCAAGCACCAATGAGGTTCATTCGTGTGTTACACAGCACATTTGAGCTTCACCAATGAGGTTCATTCAAGCAGGTTCGGTTGAGCTTCTGTTTGTGTTCACTGATCAATGTTTAAATGGGAGTAAACCACTCTATTCATATGGATTAGATTTTCGGTCTCTTAATGAACTTTTTGAAGCGTCAAAGTGTCAGTTGCGTAGCTGTCAAGAGGCACAGAAATCAAAAACAGTGGTTTCTTTGACTTTTCCTTCGACTTTTTTTAAAAGCTTTTGGAACCTTTTTTTAAGAGTGTAGGCATTCACGCATTACTGTGTGACCTGCTCAGGAGGCGAGTTGCAAACGATCTGAAAATAAGTTGGCTTCAGAATCGAACAGGATAACAATAAACTACTCTATACATTACCTGCTTATACGTCCCTGTGGGATAAACGCAGAGACGCTGCTGAAGTGGAAGCAGTTTGATGATATATCGTGTTTGTTTTTGCGTGTGGTGGAGAGAGAGAGAGAGGGCTCCGTGCCAACATGTCGGTGTTTCAGCTAGCCTATAAAGCACACAAGTTTGTCAATCAGTAAGCCAAATTGATGGGTTTGAGATATCATGTAATAGTATAGAAACTATTTTCTTGAAGTAATTGGCATGAACCATATTTGACTTTTTCACGTTTAGTTTTAGGAAAAAACAGAGAGGCTACCAGAGCACATCATTAGCTAATCAGTTAATTAAGGGAGATAGTGGAAATGTAATATTGATGCATGCCAAGTAAATTGTCAGAAATAAAAGATGTTGTGACCACTTCAATCAATATGATCAGCTGGGTTAAAGTCCAGCTTAATTACAAAATAAATCAACTATCGATGCTTGTCAGTAAGAAGTGATTCTAATGTTATGCTTTTCATTGCCAGTAGGTGGTGGTGTGAGATACCCTGTGTTGTGAGGGTATGTGTGATTAATAATGAATTAAACACCCTACAGTTAGTGCTAATGATACTAATTGGAGATATATTGTATTACCTTATTTCCATAAATGTTTAACATTTTGAATAAGCAATTTTACATTCAAATTCTAAGAAGTTATTAATGTCTTTAGAAGTCTTTAAAATCAGCACTGAATATTATTGTTATGTGTTCTTCTGTTAAGTACACTTCTCATATGATTATGTAGTATCTTTGCAGTGTAATGTGGTCGTTTGCAGGCCAAATATACAGCAGTTTTTAGTGTTGCAGTATGTGATCATATTTGATTTGATTTGTTATGGTTTGTTGTACTTTGACACAAAAGATGAGACAAAAGTTTTGCTTCACAACTTTATTGTGGGTTGAATCTGAAGTTTTTCATCATTCATTATATATTTTAAATGATTTCTCTAAAGCCAAACTCCATTCTCAGGTAATCCTTACCGACTTTTGCTTGTTTTGGGGCCATTCTTTGGCACATACAGATCAAGCAGAAACTTCCAGGAGTTTTCCCAAGCGCTCAGAGATATAGACACCATTGCAGGCTCATGGCTTTTAAAATTATTTGAGAATTTCCAAGATTCCATCCATTCTGCAAACTTTCCTTTTCCATCTTCATCATTCTTGTTGCCAGATCTAACATTACGGTTTGGTCGTGGTTTTGTCTTTGCTATTTTACACGCATCGCTCCATCTCTTCTGTTGTGGTTTCTGCTGATCTATGTTTGAGTAAATGTGCTTTCTTTTCGCTGCAGCCTTTGTCATTATCACATATTCATCCTCAGCCTTAGGAGAGTTTTTCCCGTGCTTTGAGTCAAGGTCCATCCTCATGAACCTCCAGGACTTGCCCCAGATTTGCAGCTTCAAGTCTTTGACAGCCAAAGCAGAAGGTAAATAATAGATGCGTTTGTGTTTTGACGAAAGGATCACGTCTTGTGCACTGAATGACTTTGGCTTTGCATCAGGCCATGAGGCGATGTTCTTTGGTGGTTGTGGGTTTGACATCTTCCATGATCGACCCCAAACTGACCTGCTCTCAATCTGGACGGATTTGAGCATTGCAATGCCACCGTTCATCCAATGTTACCTGGAAATTCAAATAACATTCACCTTGTCTTTGGTAAAACTCTGTGCCAGTAAACATCCAAGAATTATCCCAGTCTTGAACTTCTTTTTTTATGAGATGTGCAAGTCCAGGACCATCGCAACCTCTTCTTAACCTTCCATGAGTCATTCCACTCTTTCACGGGATGTCGTTCTTTGAAGGTCTGATAATCGAATGATCTGCTAAATGCATTCGCTCTGCGAATTTCCTCTCTGCCTTTGATTTCCATTGATTTCTCAAAGCAGGTATGTTCAGGCTGGAAATCCTCCAAGCTGGAGGACCTCCAAGAATCCGTCCACTCGGTCATTGAGGGTCTATTATGATTGCGCTGATGAGTTGATGATTTCCATGATTGTTCCCAGTCTGCCACAGATCTTGCGTATGTCTGTTGGCGCACCGGCTGGGTTGATGCACCTTGCCCTTGTCTTGCCAGAAGATGCTGACGTCTCGTAGTCCTCCAGGACTCAGGCCCAGGTAGGAGCCCCAGTTGGTCCATTATGCGGGATATCCTCATTTTCTAGCACTCTTCTAATAGGTCTGGGCTGAGCATTGGCGGACCAACCCTGCTGCCATAAACCGCTGTCTTGATTGAGAGGTAAGTTTGTGAACCTCCAAGAACTGGCCCATTCAGTGAGAGTTTGTGATGTGGGGGAAATTGTGGACATCTCAGGTTCCTTAATGCTCTTTCTTCTCTACGCTGGCGTTTTAGCATCTTCCAAGAATCCTTCCAGTCAGTTTGCTCTGGGAACTGGAGCATCTCTCCCCGCTTTGGGATTCTTGGTAAAGCAAGTACGTTGAATTTCACATGTTCACTTTGTTGCTTTAAATGGTCTGGTTTCGGTGGCTCAACCTTCACTTCCACCTCACCACATTCAACTTTATTTATCTCTTCTTTATACTCCGAAAGATTTTTTATGGTCGTCCATGATTTTTCCCAATCCGACGCCGGTGCATCCCTCCCACCAAACTGAACTGTGCGCTTCATCTCTCTCAGACACATTCATTATCATGTTGCAGATGTCAGGATGCAGTTCCACAGGCACCACAGCTTGAGACTCGGTTGATTTCAGTGTCCTGTTGTGATAGGGTTTTTGCAACCCTCCAAGATTCACTCGATCCTAGGTTATTACCGGTTTTTGACTTCATATGAAGCTGCTTCTTTAAGTACATCCAAGAATCTGCCCATGGTGATTCCGGTTGTGTTTCCTCATTAGTTGAGGGCTGAATTGAATCGGGTATGATATCACCTCCTTTCACAGGCTTCATTGTCTTCCAGGATTCGTGCCAGTCTGATGCACTTTCCTGATTCTGATCCCTCCACAGGTTGTAAAATGTGTTGCTATCAATTTTATTAGTGCCTTCATGAGACTCTTTTCTTTTTCTGAAGTGAATACCCAAGAGTCCTCCCATCCTGTTCCGGCCAGAGTTTGTTGAATGAGCTCGGGATTCTAATGTTTTGCTGAGCTTCTCCACAGAAAAATGTCATTGGAGCTCATATTGTTGTTGGTGTCAAACCCAAGATCAAACCAGGGTTTACCGTCAGTGACTGGCTGAAGATTGAGAAACTTCCATGGCTGTCCCCAGTCGAATGCACTGGGATTTTCTTCAGGTTGTGGCAAAGGCTTCGAGAACTTCCAGACTTCAACCACACCATCAATCCCGGGCAGCTTTCATTGAGGTGACGTAACAGGGCTAGTTTGTTGGCTTTGGTTGTTTTCGTCACGTCTACTTGCCTCTGAATAAGACTGCTCTGGAAACCTTGAGGCCTTCCCAGGTGCGTCTTTTTAGCCTTATGTGCATCAAGAGTTGATTCTTCAGGAACCTTTGCTTTTCTCTCCAGTCTTTTAGGGGTTTTTATCTTGGAGGACATGCGACATCTGCCAGTCTTGATTGATTCTATGAAAATTTTAATTTGAACAGACAACAAATGAAAATGAGTTCTCATTAATTATGAAATGTGGTTTGTGTTAGCTTCTTTTGTTTGAACAGGTTAAAGATTACTGTTGTTATTAAAATTAATATTAACACAATTAAAGTTGAAGCAACCACAAGCACATTATTAGTTCTGAATGGCCTTTTTATCTGCACAGAATAGGCAGAGAGGCAGTTGGGATCAAACATACAAATTCTGCATTCATGCCATATCAGAGTTACTGTAATTATGAGATGACATCATTATGCATTTTTCCAACTTGCAATTATGAGTTCGAGAAAGATGTGTGTTTTTAATGGGGTTAAAATTGTTGCGTTATTCCAAAAAAAAAAAAAAAGATTGAAATTCAGAAATAAATGTAAAGAGTTTCACAAAAACTAATAAAATGAGATTTGCAAGATGTGCGAGACAAATCCACAAATAATTGGACTCCACACACCATTTTCTTAAGCCAATCAGATAACAGCCATTTGCACTGACCAATCATAGCACACTCTTGCTCCAACCAATCAAATTTTTGTGATTTTATTTATCTGCACTGGCTCAAATAGGAAGTATAAGGCTCATAATATTGAGTTTATTCTCAAGATTGTATTTCGACTTTTTTCTCGAAATTTAATGATTTTTTTCTCAAAACACAAAGAATTTATTCTCAATATTTTTTCATTCGATTTTTTTTTTATTAGAGTTTATTCTGAACTTGAAGATTGTATTTCGACTTTTTTTTATTTAAACGAGTTTTTTCTTCGAAACACAATGACTTTATTCTCGATATTTAATGAGTTTATTCTTAAGATTGTATTTCAAATTATTTCTCGAAATTTAACAAGTTTTTTCTCAAAGCACAACGACTTTATTCTCGAAATTTGATGAGTTTATTCTGAAGATTTGTATTTGAATGAACACTGATCGAATGCGCTATTCTCTACATTTTATTTCGACTTTTTTCTTGAAACACAACTTCTTTTTTCTCGAATTGAATGAGTTTATTCTCAAGATTTTATTTCGACTTTTTTCACGAAATCTTACGAGTTTTTTCTCGAAACAAAATGACTTTATTCTCGATATTTAGTTTATTCTCAAGATTGTATTTTGCATTTAGATTATTTTGTATTATTATTTGTAAAAAAAATCAGTTGTAATGGAAAATGGGAATGTTGTTCAAACTTGTGTGACTGATTTTGACAAATAAAATTGTTGTTTAAAAAAAAGATTATATTTCAACTTTTTTCTTCGAAAACACAACGACTTTATTCTCAATATTTAATGAGTTTATTCTGAAGATTGTATTTCGATTTTTTTCTCGAAATTTAACGAGTTTTTTTCTCGAAACACAACAACATTTATTCTTGCATAATAATGACTTTAATCTTGAGATGGATTTATTTTTATTATTGTTTGGCCTTAATCCTCTTCCGTACAAAACTGTATGAATTTCAGGGTTAAAATATTTTCATACTCAAAATATCAACAAACTTCCTCAGATGTACTTTAAGACATCTTTGAGCGACAAAGTTGTTTTTATAAATATGGAGTTGGTCATTTTAGACATTTTAGAGTTTTTCTGATTGACAAATGCAGTAAAATGAGAGATTGGGCAGGTCCTCACCTTTCCAGAGCGCTCTTCTGTACCCTCTCCTCTTCCAGCTGTCGTTTCTGTCGATGCTCCCTCAGTCTGATTTCCCAGACATCCTTCATAATTGAAGAGCCATATACTAACACCTCTGCGTTTTTTTCCATGATTGTAGAGACTCCTGCTGTAAGCGGAGATGAAGCTGTCAGTGGAAGAATGAAATTGGATTTTACAAGACTGCAATGTTCCCTTGCATAAACTAACCATAAAATCTGCATTTGTTTACAATAGCTCATCTAATAGCATACATTTTGATTAAGCAATTTCATTTAAGCAGGGCATGCAATTAAATATAAACACAGTACAAAACAAATGCAGACAAAAAAAAACTATTTGGGACATTTGCACATTTTATAGAGGGAATCATCACTTATCAGGCAAAAACAATCCCACATGAAATTGCTTCCGTGATTAATTCTAAACTAGCGTAACTAGATTGTTCTTTCATGCTATATTTAAAAGCAATAATCGTGTTAACTGCTAGCAATATTAATTGCAATTTCATAAGTGCACAGCATCCAATCATGCAGTCCTGTCAACATAAAAGAGTATAATAATAATGAAATAAAAAAAAAATACATGTTTACCCGTCTGACTGTTCTCTGTTAAATGAGCTTCTGGCTTCAGAAGCAGCTCATATAAGTGTCAATGTAACTTAACTGGGTCGTGTAAGCAGGGCTCTTGACCCGGCTATTTATAACACCCTGCAGGAGGATGCCATGTGGCTTTGTAACTCATTAAAGAATGCTTGTCTGCATTCATTTCAAAATATTCTTTGTATTTCATACTGTACTTGAGCAGATTCACCTGTGAACCTGTGACATGAGTCTCTACAAAGATGCTCTCACACTTGTAGTAATGATTAACGTCGAGGAATGAAGATGTCAGATTTCACAATGAAAATTATGGAGCTGGTAATTAATACACTGCTGCATTTAGGTTGTGCATGACACAGTTACTAATTAATAGGTAACTTTATTCCTTTGAATTCGTATGGAAGGGTCAAATTGTGTTTCAGGGGCAGTGCGCTCAATATAGTCACTAGAACATGATGTTTGCAGCGAGGTTGAAATATGTAATGAATGTACAGTCTGCACGTGGAAATGACTGGGCATACAGTAGCGAGTAAAAATAACCATGAGCCATAAAGTTGTTCATTTTAAGGTGACACTTGTGTACACAGCATGCTGATAATCAAATATAAATATTTAAATAACTCATTTCATTGAGCTGTTGCAATTCAATATCTCTTGTTATCAAGTCTTGTTATCAATATTATTTAGCTCTTTCAATGCTGTTCTTTTCTTACAAATTAGAAACTAATAAGTACAGAAATTGCATGAGCACAGCAATATTCTAAGATATTAAAGGGATAGTTCACTTTGAAATGAATGTTTGGTATGTTTTAGCTTACCTCAAGGGCATCCAAGATGTTGGTGTCAGTAGTTTCAATTTTGATATTTTTAGGTCAAACCGTTCGTGTCTGTCAGTCATATAATGCAGGTCTATGGTCACCACCTCAAAGAGCATGCACAGAGAAGCCCAAATTAAGTAAGGAATAATTGACGACAGGCCGTTGAATTATTCGAAAAATAATGCACACCCGAGGTGGTAATGCGGTCACGACAGAAGCGGAGTGGCCGTTACACCTCGGATGTGCATTATTTTCAGATAATCGACGGCCTGAAGTCAATTGTTCCGCTTATACTACAGTTACCACACCTCAAAACATTGTTCAGATGATTCATATCAAGACGTTTGTCAAGTTTTTGACATTAAAGCTCTCTTGTATGTAGGACTAATTTCTTACGCATCTAATCACCATGCCTCCGTTGCTAATTCCAAAATGTCATTTTAGAGGTAGTAGTAGCGGAGGTTTGAGTCACTGATAGCAGACTAATGTAATGATGGGGAGACACACTTACAATTCGCTGAAATATTCGAAGACCGACTGTTTCCATCGACTGTAGTAGCAGGTCTATACCATCATCAAGTGTGAACAGCAGCGCTGCTCACCACGGCGTTGGGCGCATGATCAGTCCTATTACAAGTACATTCATAACTGGCATAGGCCTAAACGTCAGTATGTTACCGGCTTTATGCGAGTTATTAATGCAGTTATTAGAGAGAGAGAGAGAGAGACGTTGAAATAATGAGACAAAAAAGCATGTGCGTCAATATTAATATTATTATTTATTTATTTATTAACTTCGTTTTAATTAATTCGTTCATTATTGTTTTCTATAATTGACAGTAGATAACCCAATAAATGAAAAACACAAAGCCCTTTTAACAAGTAAGCCTATCAATAATTATTTATTTGTTATATTATCTGGAATAATTACAAAAATCCGTGCAGCAGGACTATTAATTTATTTATATATTCAGTTTAATTTTCTATTTAGCCTATTATAGATAGGACTATACTTTATTTATTAAAATTAAACTGTATGTGTACATTGATTGTGAAGTTAGACAACGAATATTTCAGATCAAGCGCATGGGGCTGCATGTCTTCTCTTGTTATGAATTGAATCCTATTTTCCGTTAACTCTGCGCAGTGATATGGAACTGTAATGCGGTTCAAACTTGCCTGAAACTACTTTAGCCGTGCGTTTCCCTGAAAATAATTGCACACCTTTAGAACGTTCTCAACCAATCAGAATCAAGCATTCAACAGCCCTGTAGTATAAACATGATTTAATGACTCGTAAGTGTAAGTACACACTGATGGCCTAAGACATGAAACGAGCGGTTTGTGTGAGAAAACCAACAGAATTTATATTGTTTTTACCTCTTGATACCACAGTAACATCCAAGTGATCTGAGGCGCGGGTTACCTGAGGGCGAAGTGTTACCTTTCACTGTGAAGATCTAAACATATTTAAATATACAGGAAATCGAAGACGATTTCGATATATGAACAGATATTCATTTTTCACATGCGCGCAAGAGATCACTTCTGGCGCTTTCCGGCACTTGCGCAGACCAAAGCACCCGCGCCTTCGGACCACTTGGATGTTGCTGTGGTATCAAGAGGTAAAAACGATATAAATACTGTTCGTTTTCTCACACAAACCACTCGTTTCGTGTCTTAGGCCATCAATGTGTACTTACATTTACGAGTACACATTCATTTTTACCTAAAAATATCACAATTTAAAATACTGCAGACATCTAAAACTATCGCTTTAAAGTGCCCCATTATGCTTTTACCTATTGTATTACCATTCGGTGTGTAATATGTTTGTGATTGTAAAATGTCTGTAAAGTTGTAGAAATTAAAGTTGCATGACAAATAAAGTTATTATCCCTTAAAAGAAAAAATCGATTCTGGACTAAACGAGTCGTCAGTTCCAGTCTTACTTCCTGCATGCACACAGTTTAAAAGGAGGAGGACTCCTCCCTTACGGAAAAACACACGCCATAGACCTATGTCACACTTCCTGCTTCCGAAGCGCGGAGTAGGGATACAGACCTTCCGCTCAACAGTATTTTCTCGATAAGGATTTTGATTATCAGCCCTAATGTCTAAACCATCTGAGGTAGACTGACCACGAGCTATGAGGTTGTGAAACGAAGGTTTTTCCTCCTGTTGAAGCTATAAGTGCATATGAAATCAACCTTGTTTAAAGAAAAACATGTTTTATCTGTGATCTTATGAAAAAAAAACTACAATACCCACAATCCTGAGCGTAGTAGCAACGTCTGCTGATTGGTCTAACTCACTGTTACCATAGAAACGTTTACCTTACTGGTGAATCGGCTAGAGCTGCATCAGGACGTAGACAGCCATACCTCAGCTTTCACGCTTTCCCACTTCAGAGTTTTATTTACCATCCGAACCACATCGTCATATGTGACTTCAGGCAGGTTGCGGAGAGATTTGGTCCAGCGGTATCTATCGGACTCCACTATTGTAAAAAGCTAACCGGAAGAGCCGTATCCCTACTAAAAGACATACTTCCGGTCTTTAATTTGTTCGTGACACAGGCCTATAGTTCTGTATCAAGCACTGAGGAAGCCTCCGGAGCTGAAACTCGAACACGCGCCAATCATGACAGACTGGGCCATCTGGCCAATCAGAGCAGAGTCTTTCGATTACGGAGGAGTTTAGAGATACTGGATCTTTCAATTAATTGTTTCCAGACTCATAACATGTGTAATATGTGAAAATGAAAGTGTTCTTTGCCCTTGTCAGCATGTGAACCTATTGTAGGAGACTCCAAAATAAAATTAGGAACCTTTAAAGGGGGGGTTGACTGTGATTTCACTTTTTTGATTTTAAATAGTGTGTAATGTTACTGTTGGTGCATGAACAGTATCTGCAAAGTTGCAGCGCTGAAAGTTCAATGTAAGCAGAGATATCGTCTTTTAAAAATGAGGAAGTATAATTGCCTACAAAAACGACTCGATTGGGACTACAGCTGGGTTATGGTACATCACTAACCCACACATTTACATCAACCCTCCCTCCGGAAATATGCAGGAAAGGGCATGGCCATATTTCAGCAGCTCCTTTCAGCAGTGAGTTGTTCACGCAACTGTCAGGTCTTCTGTGCTCGAAATTCACATGGACGCTGTACTTCGTCAACAATGGTTACAATTTATGTTTGATTATGTTCCTGAAAATGACGATCATAATCTAGCTCTCTGTGCTGCGCATTTTACGGAAGACAGCTTCCAGAATCTCCACGAGTTCAATGCCGGATTCAACAAGAAACTGTTTCTAAAACATGAAGCAGATCCAACTTTAAAACCAGAGGCAGCAGTTGTTGGGCCACAACCTGTAAGTAGGCTAAGACTTCATCATTTTAAATGTATTTGCATGTATAATTCCAGATGTAGCCTTGTGTTTTATTATTTTCAAATGCCAGCGCTGGCTTTATACGCTACTGGTTATGCTATTTTGTGTCAACGACAAACGCGTACAAACATTATGGACCTGAATTTTGTATAAGTACTAATGTTGTAAATGTATTTTTCATGTAAATATGTTTTATGACGTTATTTTCGATTTGATCAAGAACGTAAACTTGCCAACGCTGTTTGAGTATAACATTAGTAGCCAGTCAGTTGCTATCGTTGCCAGTCAGATGCTATTGTGTAAAACAAACGTGCATAAAGTTAAAAAATGTAGCAAATTAACATTCAGAAACGTTTATTAAGAGCTGTGTGTGGTGAGGTTCTGTTTGACTCTCTTCATCGCGGCTTTCTCGGTCTGATTCTGCCTGAAACTGATACTGCAGTTCGACACCATCATTTACATCTGGACCGGAGCTCATGACATTCCCGTAAAGGTAATAGGCGTTAATCGTTCGAACAACGTCAGCGACACAGTTTAGCCAATCACAATACACTGGGCCAAACTAACCAATCTGAGCCCACTGAGGGAGTGGTTTTATAGAATCAGGAAGTGAACCACTTCGTTCAGTGGACAGAGGAGAAGCGCGGCTGACAATAAAGGTGAAGTTTATGAAAAATAAGACTTAAAAAAAAAGAAAACCACGAATACATGTTATATGTGCACCCCATAAACACAATCATGCGAAGAAAAAAGCAGTCAACCCCACCTTTAAAATAGCATAATAGAGGAACTTTAAAAGAAAAAAAAAACTATATGGAAAGGAATGATTTAAAAATATATAAAACTTTTTCAATTCAATACTCTTGTTATCAACTTTGTACCAATGCCGTTTTTCTCT
>JAQIUQ010006925.1:102801-230301 GCA_030378365.1 Hybognathus amarus | reverse complement strand
GTGATTGAATGAGAGTGAGTAAATGAGTGAGTGAATGAGAGTGAGTGATTAAATGAGTGAGTGAATGAGAGTGAGTGAGTGAGAGTGAGTGAGTGAGTGAATGAGAGTGAGTGAGTAAATGAGTGAGATGAGTGAGTGAGTGATGATGAGTAAATGAGTGAGTGATTGAATGAGAGCGAGTGAGTAAATGAGTGAGTGAATGAGAGTAAGTGAGTGAGAGAGAGTGAGTGAGTAATTGAATGAGAGTGAGTGAGTGAGTGAGTGAATGAGAGTGATTGAGTGAGTGAGTGAGTGAGTGAGTGAGTGAGTGAGTGAGTGAGGAAACTCGCTGTGTGTCACTCGCTGTATAGAGTCAAAATAGGAGTCAAGAAGCCTAGGGTTCATCATAGGACACAATCTAAACTTTTTTCTAAGACTGTAAAACAAATGAAAAAAGATGAAAAATCCAACCCACTCAATCTGGTATCTTATGCAGTCAAATGTCTTCATAAACTATACTGTAACAGTCTTTGAATTGCAGTCTAATTAAAAAAACAACAACAAGTGGCTCGTTCAAGCACACATTTAATCTGGATTTGTCCCCTCAAATCGGCGTTTCGCTGTCCACCTCTGCTACTCTAATTACCTCTCATATTCCTCTGGCAGCAACATGACAGGCTGTCAGCCGTAAGAGACAGAAATGCACCTGTGAGCAGAGAGAATAAATCACCTTTTGACTCCCTCTGTGTCTATAACAAAAGGGCATCCGACCTGAAGACAGCAGCGCAGCGCGGGAAGATCCGTGACCTTGTTGCTCATTAGCGGACAGGATTTAATCCTTCTTTATGTGAGGGAATTATCTAATTAAACCTCAGTAGTCCATTAGCAAAAAACAAAAATTAACTCTGTTTTGCATTCAATTATAGAATAACTGAAGTCCAAATTAAATTGCATATGAAATAAGGTCTATTTTCTGGTGGTTTCTTGATTAAAACTTGCCAGAGTGCGGTGGTTGCAGGACATTGCTATACGTTCAGTATTTATTTGAATTAAAATAGAAAACAGTGTTTCAGGCTGTTTAGACAACACTGGAAAACTTAATATGCGTTTAGCCGTTCTTTTACACGACAACACCGTTTTGGGGGCCTGAAAATGCAAACTTTTGAAAAACGGGATTTGAAACGCAAGTTTTTGAAAATGATACAACTACAAAAACGCCAATTTGAGAAAACGGTGACATCATGTGTTATGAGTATTACACGTTGGTCTATAGACGCGTAAAGGCCAATTTATACTTTGCGTAGGGTGCGTGCAGTAGGTACGGCGTAGCATACACACAGACGCGTGTACCATACCGCGTACCCTTCACCAGTAGCTTGACTCGCACCTGCTCAAAAATGTAACTACACATTCGCGACGACGCGAACCGCAAGATCTGTGATTGGTCGGCTTGGTAGCATCGCATTTCCTCGTAACGCATTTCTGCATGCACCATCTCCTCCGACATCTTCTCTCGTTTCTGCCTTTTAGTTTTTAGAAAATTCACTATAATTAACTGTTTTTCCACCTCATTAAACTCCAACTTCAACATGATCTGCTCTCTTTCAGTCGCCATTGCTTGTAGTAACCTAGTCGCAAGGAATCTAAACACAGTGGAACATTAAAACCCTCCGCCGCCGACTAAGCGTTTCGGAGCAGTACTGCAGGGCAACCAAGACCTGAACGCAGAAGTATAAATGCTCACGACGGCGTCGCCTACGTGCGTCAGTCTACGCCGTACACTACGGCATACCCTTGACGAAGAAGTAGAAATTGACTTTAATGTTTTCATAACAAAATGACATCGCCATCTAGTGGCCTGGAAGAAGAATACAGCGTTTTTAGTCTGTTTCGCAAGATATGTGTGAACAGGGATCGTTTTAGCAACGTTGCATCTGTACATAAAATAAAATAAAAAATGCAAAGGAAATATTATTCTGGTTTTAATTCATTGTTGTCATGCAAACGAACCCTAAGTTAAACAGTATCAAATCACAGTTCTTTAATGGCATTGATGGTTCTGTGAAGAACCTTGGAATCTTTCCACAAATGGTTCTTTTCTCAAGGTACTTTATAGTGGAAAAGAGTCTTTAGATTATGCAAATGTTCTTCACACTAGGAGAAAATTGAAGAACTAAAAGAACTGTTCACTGAAAGGTTATTTAGGGAAAAAAAAAACTTCTATGGTATTGCTGAGAAAAAAACGCTTTTTGCAACCTCTACAGTATTTTAAAGGATTTATTCAAATAATGAAATGTTGATTTAATCATTCAAATATTATTATTAAATTCAAAGCTAAAAGGTCATTAGGTAATTCTCATGGGTCAAAGGTGCCTGTCATGCAATATGCCTTCTGCGTTCAGTCTGACCTTTAGCCTTTCAGGGTGGGTCTGTGTCACATGGTCCAGCAACTTTATTTAGCAACTGGTCTTGTTCACGCGGTGGACGTCTGTGCTGAAGATCTCTAGATGGACAGAGCGAGTGTGCTGAACAGTTAGTGGAAAATGTTGGCATGAATGTAAAAATAAAAACGTTAATGGCACTAAGAGGAAATCTCTCCCAGCGGTGATGCATTGTGCTTTTAAAATGAAAAATACATCAACCCGAGCCATGTAATTTCATTTTAAAAAGGATGATTTTTTCCCCACTGGACAAAATTAACTTTTTTCATTATGCAGAAGACAGACATACATTAAATGTGAAATGTAAAATACGACAAGGCTAACACTAAAGCTTGCATTTGGATAATATTATGCTTGTTCTGTTTAAAGATAATCATTTTGACTTTAAAATGAAGGTTTAGAGAGAGAGAGAGTTTGTGAAAAGAGAAACCAGGTCATATATATACAGTATGCTGAAGTATATTTTGACATTTCGAGCTGTATATTTGAAATGAGTGAATGGCAAACTAAAATGTTTGAAAGTTCTTCATCTTCACCTCACTGCAGGCTCATTAGAAACCAATAACCAAAGAATAAGGACAGAAATAGAGATGGGAGTGTGTGCTTGTGCTTTATGCAGCTCTTTAAAGAAGTGAACTGCATCAGAACACAAGAAATTCCTCAAAGAAACTTACTCTAATTACTTCCCTCACAGCTCTCAGAGGTTATATATATATATATATATATATATATATATATATATATATATATATATATATATATATATATATATATATATATATATGAACTGATGTTCCTTTGGAAATGTCAGCCAAGTGGGAACAAAATCACCAGAGAATTCATTTGATTTTCATGCATAAATGTTAGAAACAAATGAGCCAATTGTGCATCAACAACAACAAACACCAAACTACTTCCAAACAAATATGATTTGCTGTTTATGTCTGTTTTTTAATTAAGATATAAGATAAATTCAATATAAACATCAAGAAATATGTAAATACTCTAAAATGTGCAATTACAAAAGTTTTTTTTTCTGAGTGTCCAGAGTGAACCGAGCTGGACTTTATTATTATTATTCAAACGTGTGGAAAATAGTCAGAATAAATAATGAGAACATGCAATGATCTAAATAATGTAAGAGATTTATGTTTTAACTTAAAGCATAACACCAAAAATGCACTGTAAAAAATATTTTCCTGATTTGTAATCACAATATTTATTCTTTTGTCAAATCAACTTAAATAATTGTATGTAGTTCAGATAACATAATATTTTGAGTTTCTGGTGAGTAAATTAATCACCTTTATTGTACTAACTCAATTTTTCCATTTCAATTAACTTAAAATTTTAAGGCAACTAAGTTACTTCATTTTTTAAGTTAAACCAACAATATTTTTACAGTGATAGGCTACCACACTTAATGTTTTATAGGTTTGTTTTCTGAAAAGCTATGTTTAAATATCTGGCTTAGTTAAATATGCACTAATTTGCATACATTTCTAGAACAGAAATCAGAACTTTGGATAAAAGTCTAGTTTCATACACATTGTTTAGTTTAAACACATTGGAATCAAAGGCTTTTAAAGCATGGGGTTTTGACAATTTGATCACTCCATAAATCAGAAAATACTGTTACCAGCCAGAAAAAAAATTATCGTAATTTTTTAGGAATAAAATTTATGAGATCAGTCAAATTATATAGCCTGGCTACAAACAACCCCCTCTGTAAAAAGCTTCAAAATATAGATAGAAATAGGCTGAAACTGTAAAGTTTGGTGTGTGTAAGTGCTGAAATAATGATTTTTGACTGCAGGAGAAAAATACCTTTAAAAGAGATAGTTCACCCGAAAGTGAAAATGATCTTCTTTTGTGTTCTGCATTTCCCATTCTTAAACTATCCCATGAAGTGCTCTAAAAGATCCACATTAAAATGTATTTTGGATGTGTGTGTTTTTGTCACTAATCTGAAAAAACACTTTTTTTATATATAGCCCAAAATCTCAAAATTGACAGATGCATGGAAGCAGATGCAAAGATCCTCGGTATAAAAAAAATAAGTCCCCAATTATAGAGCATCAAAGTGCTCTGATTGCCTCTAATCGCTTCTCTGTGATACCGAAGAGAATCGATTCATTCCAAACCGGTTTGACTGACGGAACGAATGAGAATGGAGGCTCGTTTGCATTAGTGGGTGTGCGCGCGCGATCTCATGTATGACTATGGGAGGGGTTCACAGGTGTTAATGGCGCGTCATCAGGGAGTCTGAAGCACTAAAGACCCCGGAGTGGGACAGAGAGAGGGTGGTCTGGGTATTTGGTGTGTGTGATGGTGACACTGCGGATGTTTTGATGGTGTTTCAGTGCATCAGTGTTGAGCAGACCAGTCACATCACACGCGCGCGCTCTGGGTGTTTTGCAGTTTGCCAGCGAGCGGAATGACGAATCAACTGTTCAGGTGAGAAAATAATGATTCATGATTCTTTTGGGATAAACGGGAGCGTTTGTCTTCTTTCTCCTCAGGCCTCACACATTTTTTCTTCTCCTCTACAGGTTCTTGCTGTCTGCTGTGGTGGTGTGTCAGGCTGTTTCTTCTGAAGCAGGTAAAAGTTGAATCTTTAACGCAGGATGTTTAATTCCGTTGCTTCTTTCTAACACGGATAACGCGTTTTCTCTCAGGCTGTGAGGGCTCAGAATGTGGGAAAGCTGCTGGAGTTTCTGGAAAGCCGAAGCAACAAGCGGAATTCTTGAATAAATTCAATGAAATGAACACGCAAACGCCGCAGCGTCAACACCACAACGGCGAGGCCGCGTTCCCGTTCATAGGACTGACTGGAGGTGAGCTCATCATAACCACAACGCAAGAGATTATTGATAACAGATATAGATGTGGTCGATGTATATGTGTCGTGTAGGCCTATTTATGATGTGTATACATTAATAGTATCGTTGGAAAGTCACCGGGTCAGAAAACGTTTGGAAACATTACTAGTTTTAATGTTTTTGAAACTGCTTTTAATCGCTCAATAATACAGAAAAAAGTAATATTGTTAAACATTATTACTATTTAAAATAATGGCATTTCTATTCTATGGTAAACTAAAAAAATTGTGATCAAAGCTGAATTTTCAGCATCAATACTACAGTCTTCAGTCACATGATCCCTCAGAAATCATATTATTTATTATCAAACTTGGATAGTTGTGCTGCTTAATATTATGGAACCTGTGATATTTATTTCCGGATTCATTGATTTAATAAAACGTTTAAAAGAACAGCATTTATTCAAAGTATCTTTTCTAACCATATACATCTTTAATATCACTTTTTATCAATACAACAACACATCATTGCTGAATAAAAGTAAAATCTTTGGAAAGTCATGGTAACTTCTAGAAATTCCTAAGTACAGTACAGTCACGTTCCTGGACAGACACAGGAGGTTAAAAGTAAAGATTATTGGAGTTTGTTTTAGGGGAAATTACTATTTTCAGTTTTCTACTTTGGTTATTTCAATGTGTTGTGAACAGCTGTTTAGCAATTCCTGAGTGAAACTTTTTTTTAAAAAACCTGGACAAAGGAAACTACTTGACTTTAATTGCACAGCAATTGTAAACAACACTTACAAACATGAAACAATGTGCCTGAAGTAGAAAACTGTGTGTTCTGCTCATTTAAGCTGTAGTTGAGTGGATTTCTCCATTTATTAATGAGAATTCCAGTGTTGTGGAGCGTGACGGCCTGCACAGTGTCTGGATGGTTCGTGTCGTGTTGGGAAACAGATGTTGGTAGCAGCTGTTTAGATTACACGTCATAAATTTTTGGGGCTGCTGTTTTACGTTTGCTTCCTTGTGTTTAATATCTTCATTTCGCTGTTTCTCTTCTCAGTTGCTAAACAAAGTCGTACCTGCTGCAAGAATGGGGGAACGTGCATTTTGGGAAGTTTCTGCGCCTGTCCGAAGTACTTCACCGGTTCGGAGCTGCGAATACGACGAGCGCGGTCAGGTAACGAAAATAACACAGAGATTGAGCTGTACAGCACTGTTGAAGTCGCACAGGGTTTTTAAACGCTTGTGTTTTTACTTTACAGCGATTGTGGTGTTATTCCACACGGAGAATGGGTTCAGAAAGGATGTTCATACTGCAGATGCGGATATGGAGTTTTGCACTGCTTCCGCATGTGTTCAGCAAAGACTGTGGTGAGTTTATAGATGTGTGTTTGTTGTAAAGGACTCGTTATTTTACAGTAAGGCCAGACACACAGTTATAAGGGATAGTTCACTTTGAAATTCATTTTTGGTATGTTTTAGCTTACCTCAAGGGCATCCAAGATGTAGCTGTCTTTGTTTCCACAGTAGTTTCAATTTTGATATTTTTAGGTCAAACCGTTCGTGTCTGTCAGTCATATAATGCAGGTCTATGGTCACCACCTCAAAGAGCATGCAAAGAGAAGTCCAAATTAAACATGATTTAATGACTCTTAGACGTAAGTACACATCGATGGCCTAAGACATTGAATTGAGCGGTTTATGTGAGAAAACAAACAGTATTTATATCGTTTTTACCTCTTGTAAGTGATCTGAGGGCGTGTGGTGCTTTGTGGCTGTGGTTACCAAGAGGTAAAAACGATATAGAGTGCTGTTCGTTTCTCACACAAACTGCCTCGTTTTCATGTCTTAGGCCATCAATGTGTACTTTAAATTTACGAGTCATTAAATCATGTTTAATTTGGACTTCTCTGTGCATGCTCTTTGAGGTGGTGACCATAGACCTGCATTATATGACTGACAGACACGAACGGTTTGACCTAAAAATATCAGAAATTGAAACTAATGTGCGAAACAGACGCATACATCTTGGATGCTCTTGAGGAAAGCTAAAACATACCAAAGATGTATTTCAAAGTGAACTATCCCTTTAAATTGTTCCAAACCTGGAACATTTCATTTTTCTGTTGAACACAAAATATATTTTAGAGTGTTGGTAATCAATTACCGTCAGCCGTTTGATTACCAACATTACTTAGAATATGTTTCTTTGTGCTCAACAGAAGAAAGAAACTCATACAGGTTTGGAACAACATGAGGGTGAATAAATGATGATTTCTTTAATGTCCTTCAGGTTGCTGTATCTAATTTAGTTAGAGATAAGCAACAATAGACCGCAGACAGAAGTTCTCACCTCCAACGATTTCCTTAACAGGGCTGTGAATCACTGACTAGCGCTTGATTCAAACGGACAACAAAATGATTATTCAGGGTGTCTAGTGGCTGTTTCTCCAAATAACATGTACATTTGTTTTTTACATTGTCTTTCAGACGACTCTCAGGAAGTTCGGTGGTTCCGTTCAAGAGCCTTCAGGACGTTGTCATCTTCAATCATCATGTTTGTTGCCTTTATTTTACCCTTTCTACTGTAAATTCGTCTTAACTGGGTTTTGTACACGACGTTGGCGTATAACACGGCAGAGACGGACTACAAACAAAAAGACGTTTGTTTTAAGTTTTCTTTCTGGGCAGCATTTATTGTCGGCACTGAAATGCATTTTGCTTCCAGTGGAAGTGTAACTAGCTGTGTTAAAAGCAACTGTTTAGTGAAGGAACGTGTATGTATATAGGATTTATATTGAAAATATATTGTGTTTGTGTCAGTGCGCAGCCAAACCAAATGGATTCTGTCTTTTTCTATGTCTCTGTGTGAATTTATTGTACCAGAGAGTGCACTGGCTGAAAGTAAATCTTTTTTATAATCAGTGTTTGCAAATACACCCGTGTTTTCATTTTTAGAATATACACGTCATCTTAACAATGAGCCGCGGTTCTGGATTTACAGTCGCGATTCTCGCCGCTCGAGTGGGCTCGTCCTCATTTGTGCTCAACTTTGGTTTGCTGTGCTTGTCATCGGAGAGAGAGTCAGATAATGCTCAGATAGCCTGTGATTTGTTGACCTTTCGGCTATTTTCTCTTATCTTATATAAACAAGTCGTCCGGCCAATCAATCTCAGTGGCTGGAATGACTATCTTGACCTTCTTGAGTTGGCTGGCGATGCACTGTAACGTTCTGTATGATTGAGCGAATGAATTTGTCTCATCCAAATTAAAACTTGCATCAATAACTGAGATGGCTGACTGTTTACTGACTTCAATTAAGCAATTTATCATGGATGCTGAAAATTAGACAAACTGAGGCTGTGAATAACCATGATTTTCAAGGCAAAATTCTTCTATAAAGTTTAAACTTCTCCACACTACTCTCAGTACATTTTCTAAAGACCACAATTTCCTATGTTCTTTTAGCTAAATGTAGAGAATCACGTGTGTGTGTGTGTGTCTCAGCTAAAGCTCTTCCTGTTGGGCTGAATACACAGAGAGACTCAGGCCTGTTTTACACTACAATGCCTGAATCTCTTTGGTATTAATGGCCGGGTGGGGTTGGGGAGACCATCCTAAGCCCTGCATCTTCTCCATTGTCAAGCGTGATAACGGCCTCATTCTGCATGGAGAATGTAGTCTTACATGCAAAAGGCCTCGCATGAGTTCAACAGTTAGTCAAAGAGATGCTTATAGGGGTGTATTATGTGATAAAGACCAGGATATGGCCCAGCCTGCTAATCTGGATTTAGGATTAGAAAGTTTACCTCAGGCAAACTCATTTTGACATTTATTTTTGTGTAAGAAGAAAGTCCCAAATTATATTTCCACTATTCTTTTTTCTATGATTTCTCAATATTCCCTGTGGTGAGTCTCATTATTAAAATGCAATATTTTTTTTATTCTTATTTACAAAAGCAAAAAAGAGAAAGGCTATACGGCTATAACATTATATTTACAGTACAGTAAAGAGTCTCTTATGCTCATCAGGGCTGCATTTATTTGATCAGAAATACAGTAAAAATGACTTTTTTAAATGACTATTTTCTGTTCCATATTTAAGATTAAATGTATATCTGTGATCGAAGCTGAATTTCAGCATTACAATCTTCGGTGTCACATGGATAGAAATCAATATAATATAATGATTTGATGCTCAAGAAACATTTCTGATTATTATCAATGTAGAAAACAGCTGTGCTGCTTCATATTTTTGTGGAAATGTGATATTTTTGTGAGGATTCTTTGATGAACAGAAAGTTAAGAAGTATTTTATCATCAGCTTTTATTTGAAATAGAATTTTTTATAACATTACAAATGTATTTACTTTTGAGTGTTTTGATGAATAAAACTTACTTTCTTAGAAAAAATATTTGTACTGAACACAAACCTAACAGTAGCCTAGTTTATTTACAATTTGTAATAAATCGATTAAAAAATAATAATAATAAAGCGTGGTCACTGTAGAAAGCGAATACGCATTATACTTAAAAAAAATAAAAAATAAAAAAAATGTGGCAACAGATTACAAGCAATATTATTAATTAAATTAAATGTAACAAATTTTAACTGAGTAATAATAAATCAAATTAATTCCTTAAAAGTTAACCATTTAAAATGAGTAAAACTTACAACAACAACAAACAAACAAAAACGTACATTTAAGTCACCATTATGGTGATCGGTGTTTGTTTTAGGATTGTTTTAAAATTACGGTTTTCTCCTTCAGTAATTCTGCTTGTTAACATCAGGTGTCTTCAATGTTGCAATAAAATATAAATAGTTCTTAATTAATCTTTGACGTCTGTCTGTTATTCAGATATTTTTGTTACATTTTTGGGTGTAAACTTTACTCATTTTAAATGGTTAACTTTTAAGGAATTAATTTGATTAATTATTACTCAATTCTAATTTGTTAAATTTAATTAATAATATTGCTTGTAATCTGTTGCCACAATTTTATTGATTCAGATAGAAGCGTATTAATTTTTACAGTGTATAACAGAAAATGTAATCCCTATTGATCAGAAAATACAACCAACCAAAAAAAATCTCTAAAAAAAAAGTGACTTCTTATTATTTTCTTTTGGTTTTGTGGTCCGTGTTTTTCATTGGTCAATAGTTGCCAGCGTCAGAGTATGTTTTAGCAAAAGTGAAAGTTTTCTCAACTCGTGCCACTGTCACAAACCCTTGGGTTTTCCTCAAGGTCCTTGCGGCGACACCATTCCCTGCACTGAACGACCGACTCTCAGGGTTGTGCCGTTCAGGCGCCCGAAGGCCTCAAACTCTAAAGTGGCATTAGACATTCTTTAACTTTCATTGATCCCCTTAAAATAAGCTGCTCTATCTTCCAAGGGTGTAATCCTTTAGCCGGAAGTTGAAGCCATTGTAGCAGAACTTCACCTGCTGTTAGCCTTCTATTGACTCCCATTCATTTTGGCGTCAGTTTGACAGCGAATAACCTTACATCTGAGGCGTCCAAAGACTCCATTTGTCCATTATTTATTTCTAAAGAAACATGACAATGTATCCACCTTATTCCTGACGACCTTACTGCGTTTTGAATTATGGGTGGCACTTCCGGTATGGGGAACTTCCATTCAAAAAGGCAAAAACAAATCATTTCAAATCAGAAGGTTTTTTATGCCCAACATAAAGCTGATCCGTCAGTTTGACTGGATGAGCTGTCAATTTTCCTTCATGATTTATAACGTGATGTTATAATAAGAATATGAGCCCGTTCTCATCCTTTGGTGTCATATAGGTGACGCCATATGACATTTCATCAAAATACTATGCACATGGCACCCTTTAGCATTAATATACAACTCATTCTCATTCTTTAGCGTCATATAGGTGACGCTATATGAGCAAAACGGCGCTATACTACGCACATGGCACCTGTTATCGTTAATATAACACATCATGCTGTGATGGGTAGGTTCACAGCCAATGAGAAACACAGACCACAAAACCAAAATAAAATAATAAGAAGTCACATTTTGTCCCAGTAGTTTACATTATTTGTAGAGATTTTTTTTTTGTTTTTTTTTGGTTGGTTGGTTGTATTTTCTGATCAATAGGGATTACATTTTCTGTTATACACTGTAAAAATTAATTGTAGGGTAGTCTCATATTACGGCTAAAGGATTTATGATGCCTTGGGTTCGCGTGTTATATTAAAGGGTTAGTTCACCCAAAAATTAAAATTAAGTCATTAATTACTCACTCCCATGCTGTACCAACCCCGTAAGACCTTCGTTCATCTTCGGAACACAAATAAAGATATTTTCGATTAAATCTGAGAGCTGGATCACTCCTCCATAGACTGCCTAAGGGACTGGCTCTTAATGGCCCATAAAGTCATTAAAGAAAATGTTTAAATATTCCATGTGCCTACAGCGGCTCAATTATAAGTTTATCCAGCGACGAGACTACTTTTTGTGCGAAAAAAAACATAAATAACGACTTTATTCGACTATTCCATTACTTCCTTATGGGCCTTGAGACGAGGCTTGAAGAGATTTCCAGAACGCATGCGGCGAGAACTGAGATGACGATGTTCTTCCTCGACTACTTCTTGTTACCTGCTGCTCACTGCTTCAGGAGTATTACTGCCACCTACCGTATAAGATGAATGATCGCGCTCCGGCTATGTCAGCACATTCATCTTATACGGTAGGCGGCAGTAGTCTTCCTAAGCGGTGAGCAGCCGGTAACAAGAGTAGTCGAAGAAGAGACGTCCTCGTCTCAGTTCTCGCAGCATGCGCCCATAAGGAAGTAATGGAATAGTCGAATAAAGTCATTATTTATGTTTTTTTTCGCACAAAAAGTAATCTCGTCGCTTGATAAACTTATAATTGAGCCGCTGTAGGCACATGAATATTTTAAACATTTCTTTAATGACTTTATGGGCCGTTCAAGAGCCAGTCCCTTAGGCAGTCTATGGAGGAGTGAGTCCAGCTCTCAGATTTAATCAAAATATCTTTATTTGTGTTCCGAAGATGAACGAAGGTCTTACGGGGTTGGAAACACATGAGAGTTGAGTAATTAATGACTTAATTTTCATTTTTGGGTGAACTAACCCTTTCACAGCCGTTTGTCATATAGCGTTCTATGTGACGCCAAAGAATGAGAACAGGCTGTAATATATACGGCAGAACCCAAGGCGTCATACAAGATGACTGGCATCCTTTAGCGTCAAATAAGATGCAGACCCTACCCCAGAGCTAAGCCTACCCATAACAGTGCGTGTTATATTGACGCTAAAGGGTGCCATGTGCGGAGTATTTCGATGAAATGTCATATGGCGTCACCTATATGACGCCAAAGGATGAGAATGTGTTGGAATATCAATGGCAATAACTCGTTTAAGCTCGCTGCTTTCTTTTCCTCATGATGATTTTTATTTTTTATTTTGCAATCTGCTGTACAGGTATGCAAAAGGACAACATGTACGGCACATTTGTGGTCTTTTCTGCCGGATTTAATTTACGATATTCCATTAATAATTCACTGGAATGCACAAAGAATCTCTCGTTATTCTCCTCCAAATGTCCCTTTCCAGATTTGTTTTCACAAGTAAATGCAATTTATCTGTCAAAATGACGAAAATCACTTTGATATAGTCACGTAACGCTGAAGTTAATGAACATTTTGATTAAGGATTGTTACGCAATACAGATATTAGCCTACTACTGATATTTAACCAAAGACTTGTGCACATGGGGCTATTTTTGTTCTGAGCACTTTTACATTTTATTTTAATGTTCGACTGGTTAAAGCGTGGAGTCGATTACTGACACTTTTTAACGTCTTCGCCTGATTGTTTACAGCTTAACGGAAGTTACACCCATAATTCGCGCAAAGCATCATGGGGCGTAAGAAATAAGGTGGATTAAAGGCTTGATTACCTTGTATCTTACGTTATGGCCCCCGTAGAAGCAGTTTTTGTTAAAATAGGCTAACGACTGCGTCATAATCGAATCGACTCTCTGTCGCACAGTTGAGAAATTACAGTATAGACGGGAGGAGAAGCTGGAGGACGTGGAGCATGAAGTCTGATAAAGTCGAGGGAGAAGCCCATAGAGAGTCATAAAGTTGCTCCTGCTGCTAGCTCATGGGCAGCTAATGCTCACTCTCTCCATCTCTGTGAGATTCAAAAGGGAATTATTCAGATTTCAATCGGACCAGCTTCTTAGAAGACGTACCGGTTGCTCACGTTACAGGCTCAGTTTGAGCTTGTACGCCTGGTGATCCAACCCGATCTCACGGAATTCATACGAATTTTACAAGGTGGCTAGTTCGTAACAATTCATACGACCTCACTCCTACGAATTAAGTAAGATTTTGCTAAATCGTACATATTTTACGAATTGGCCAATTCGTATGAATTCGTATGAATGACCTACCCTAACCTCGCCCCTAAACCTAACCATCACGTGGGTTTAGACAAATAATATCGAAATCGGCACGGAGTGACGTCGTACGAATTACGCCACTTTTTAATCACTCGTACCAGATTTCGTACGAATTGGTCCGTGGAATAGGGTTGGGTGATCCGCTTTTAACGGGCTTCAATTTTCTCTGTTGAAATCAATGGGGTCGCTGTGTCCATTTCTTTTACCGTCTATCTTCTAACCTCCTGAGATTAATCCAGTAGCGACGAAGCTCGGCACATAGAGAGACTTTTTTTGACCTTGTTTCAATTCTTTGAGCTTTAGGAAGTCCCACATTTTCCCAGAGTCACGACATTCAACATTCTCGGAAAGGGGATTAATCAAATGGGAGCGCTTAGAAAGTGACTCCTAAAAGAGAAACTCACTCTGCGACTATGACAACCCTTTGTCCTGCTTCCCTTCCTCTAACGTCCCGCTGGTTCAAATGCGATTGTTTGGACGATAGTATTTCATATGCACAAGCTGCTCAGTCCCTTTGACTGGAGGCCTGGCATGCGGGTTTAATTGGGCTGAAGGGGCTCCGCAGGAATCTCCCTCGCTGAAAAGCCTGGATGTTTGGGATTACATGCAGGAAATCTGTCTGGGATTGTTGGCTGTTTGAATGGGGGATGCTTTTGTAGCAATTGCAGGTAAACTTTCAGCGAATTGCACCACTTCCGGGGAAAAAACAAGAGTTGGTTTCAATCCAGTTCCTGCAAGAGAGTTTTTCTTCACCTTTTCAGAGGTTTTATCCATTTAATGAGATACAGGAAGCCCAGGCACTTCAAACACACACACTTTTCCTCTCTCGGCAGGTGTTCTTTTTCTTTTCAAAGAGTTTGATTCAACTTTAATGCTCATATGGGTTCATTGTCTTAGATATGCATGGATCAGCTCAATCCAGGCCGGGAGTCATATACTATTGATAAAAAGATGGCATTATTAATGCATGGCACCGAACCGGCATATTTGACTGCGGAACGTTTCATATGAAAAACCAAACGTGCCAGTGTGCACCAATCAAAATCCTCAAAATCAACATTTTCTTTTCCAATTTCATGTAGCCCTCAAGGTTAGCTCGATCTCCCTCTCGAAAGTATCAGACAGAAGTTTATTGAACTGAAGGACTGAAGGAAAAGCTCACGAAACCAGCACAAATCTCTCAAAATATGAAAAAAGCCTGTTCTTTTCTATCTTTAAGGTGATGCTAAGACATGCTCAAGACGTTCTGTTTATCTTCATTCTTTCTCTAAGACAGCCATGAGGTTAAACGGAGAGCAAAGAAAGACTTTCTGACTATTTCTGCTTGAGGAAGTTGGTAAATGAAACATCTCTGAATAACTGTACTATACATCTCAGTAATGTGATCTCACCACTGTTATGATTGGAGGCATCATCTCATGTGCATCCTTTTAAACAGGTGTCAAAACTATATATGTTTCTTCAGGTGAACGGTTTTTGGTGTAAGTGGGTCAAATATTTTACCGTTGTTAAATTTTAAAGACTTTTTATTGGAGTCTATATTGAGAACAGCAGGACTAAACTGAATCTCAGTGTTGAACCGGCTCACTGAGTCATTTCTGATCCTGCTGATCTTTAACTCCATGAATAATGACTTTAATCTTGAATACGGTTTTGCAAATTTGCATAGCAAGACATAAATTATTTTTTAAGGTGTGATTTTTAAATTGCGCAATTCTATCACTTGGTGTATTATAGTCATAATCATGCAAAAGATGCACTGGAACCACATAAAAAAAATCAAAAAATTCTAAAAATATAATCTATCTATCTATCTATCTATCTATCTATCTATCTATCTATCTATCTATCTATCTATCTATCTATCTATCTATCTATCTATCTATCTATCTATCTATCTATCTATCTATCTATCTATCTATCTATCTATTCAGGTATCTATCTATCCATCCATCTAGAAAACTAACAGTATTTATATCGTTTTTACCTCTTGTAACCACAGCCACATCCAAGTGATCTGAGGGCACAGGCACTTTGTGGCTGTGGTTAAGAGGAGAAAAAATATAAATACTGTTGGATTTCTCACACAAACTGCTCATTTCATGTCTTAGGCCATCAGTGTGTACTTACATTTCCGAGTCATTAAATCATGTTTAATGTGGACTTCTCTGTGCATGCTCTTTGAGGTGGTGACCATAGACCTCCATTATATGACTGACAGACAAGAACGGTTTGACCTAAAAATATCAAAAATTGAAACAACTGCGGAAACAAAGACACCTACATCTTGGATGCCCTTGAGGTAAGATAAAACATACCAAAAATGTATTTCAAAGTGAACTATCCCTTTAAGCTTGTCCACTTTCTGCCACTTCCAGAGGTAGTGAAAACACATTAGACCGGATTGCTTTCGTTGTGTAAACGCTCATGTGGTCGAGTGTGTTCAAACAGCCACTAAAGAGCGTCTTCTCTCCGTCTACTGTCCTCATGAGTGAACATTATGGGAAGAGCTCTAGCCAGACAGGGTTTAATCTTTGTCGACTAAAGACTCAGTTTGGTTTGAAGAAGAAAAACATAGCCAGCACAATCGGTCTCTATTCCTAAATTCTTCAGCTGGTCTCACAGCTCAGCGCAGAAACTTAAGCTGATTCTGTGTGTTTTTCAGTCATCTCCAGGCGTGTTCATATGTAAATTGCATGAGCTTATGTTGTCCATTGCGGAAATGTGCGTCCCTTGTCTACTTGTGATCCGATTGACCAAAACGCTTAAAGGAGTAGTTCACTTTAAAAAAAACTTTTGCTGATTATTTACTCACACCTATGTCATCCAAGATGTCCACGTCATTATTTCTTCACTCGAAAAGAAATAAAGGTTTTTGATTAAAATATTCCAGGATTTTTTTCCAAATAATGGACTTCAATGGGAACCAAATGGTTTAAGGTCCAAAAGACAGTTTCAGTGCAAACTGCAAACTGTTCAGAAGGGCTTTAAACGATTTAAAACAAAATGAATGAATCTTTTTTCGTGTCATTTGATTCATTCAACGAACAAAATGAACGTATTGACTGGGCAAAGATTTGTTCAGTTTGATGAACGAAGTTTCGAGTCACAAACGCACATCACAGAACAGAGCAAGGCGAGCATTTGAGCTTATAAAACTTAAACTTTGTTATTTATTTATTAAATGAGCGATCGTTTCGCTCGATAAGACCCTTATTCATCGTCTGGTGTCGTTTAAAGCCCATTGAAGAGGCACTGAAAGTGTCTTTTGGACCTTGAACCGTTTGGTTCCCACTGAAGTCCATTATATGGATAAAAATTCTGGAAGTTTTCATCAAAAACCTTAATTTCTTCGACTGAGAGGAAAGAAAGACATGGACATACTTGGATGACATGGGGATGAGTAAATTATCAGCAAAAGTTTTTTGAAAAGTGAACTACTCCTTTAAGAACAGTGTATGTGGTTCCAGTGAGAGACACTATGTCAATACATGCATGTTCATTTTTCAGCTAAAACTTTCACTTAAATTGTAATGCTGATGATATAATTTATATTGAAAATGTTTGGCCTGGAGATATAGAGGGCTCTCGGAGTTTAGGACCTCACCGTGTGTTAGTTACCCTGAGATACAGTGCTCGTGCAACCGGGCTGTTTCTCAGGCTCGTCCCAGTGGAAAGCTTGTGTGACAGTGGCAAATGTCTCTGGTCTGTGGCAGTAAACAGAGGTATATAGGGTCAAACAGAGCAAGGGCCGTCAGGGGCCAGGACTCGGGTCGGGGACCGCAGTAATAGGGTGGGAGTAGTGAGTTAGCAGCAAAGTGCTGTCTGAATTACACTCACACAACAGACAAGCCTATACATCACAGAGACGGGGGACATATTTACCCTGACCCGCACGAGGGGGAGGAGGCGGGAGACTCGCAGAGACACTGTTCTTCTGCGACGCTGCTGCTGAGGTACAGGACAAAAAAGGAATTGTCTTGTCTTCTTTTATCATCTCTCTCTCTCTCCTCGGTCACCCTTTGTATTGTCATCATCTCTTATCCTTTGTTCTTGCTTCGTATTTCTTTTCCGTCTGTCCCCTATCTCAGCATTTCCTGTGGCTATGTTTAAACTCATCTGCGCTCTGTCCTTTCTTCTTCTTCTTCTCATTCGGAGACTTCTCTTTCTTATCTGAAGGTGGTATGTAAAGAAGGCAGGACTGGCGATAGTCTACAGCAGTGGCGGGGTCAGGACCCAAAAGTGGATCACGGACGGGATGGAAAAATAATCATGCGTAGGATAGGATAGGGAAAAAAGATATATAAATTAAAAAATTTTGTTGGTTCAACTTAAAAAAATGAAGTAACCTGATTGCCTTAAAACTTTTAAGTTCATTGAAATTGAAAAAATTGAGTTAATACAATGAAGGAGATTTAACTCAAAATATTATGTTATCTGAACCACATAAATGATCTAAGTTGATTTGACGGAAGAAAAACGTTATGATAACAAATCATGATTTTTTCATGCATTCATGGTTTCATTCACAATAATATGCAATAAGTATGTGTTGAACCCATGAAACCATTTAAAACATACAATTTTATTTAAGTCATTTATAATCTTTATATTATCTCATTATATATTTTATACTTGATATATATGATATAATTGTATTAAAACAATAATTAATTAATGTATATAAGCATTGAAATTGATGGTTAATTTAAAAATGCTCAATGATTTTATATTAAAATACATTATTGATATTATGATGTTGATATATTATTGAAATAATATATATCAAAAATATATATTGTTTATTATGATATTATAAATAACTATTCCTAGTTTTCAAATATTCATAATTTTATTTTATTTTTTAAAAAGTAATATTACGTTATATGAAGTGAAAAGAAAATTATAAACGGGTTCATTTGTATTAAATAAACGTGTGCCAAAACGTATGCATGAAGCCATCAAAATGTAGTATATTATAATGATATTAAAAATGCATTTTCATAATTTTCAAATACTCAAAACATATTTTCAATGTTTGTTTTAAGGATGCTTGTGTTAACTTTTACATTGAACCAAAATATTTCCATTTGGCATTAATTATGGGTTAGTAAATATGCAATAGTAAACACAGTTGCTCAATAACTTGAACAAAAATGCTCAATAACTTAATATAAAACAATAATAAAACCTGATATTAACATATATTATCAGTAACACTGCATTAAGGTTTCATTAGTCAACTACTTTAGTTATCATGAGCTGAATGAAGAAGAGGCCTTCTTCTACAGCATTTAATAATGTTAATTTCAACGTTTACTACAGTATTAAAATCAAAAGTTGATTTTGACAATGATATTAAAAATAAATGTTCATGCATTTTCATTTGGTAACACTTTACAATAAGGTTCATACATTGAACTTCAGCATTTATTATCATATAAATTTCAACATTTACTAATACATTATTAATATCAAAGCTTGTATTTGTTAACATTAGTTAATGCACTGTGAACTATCATGAACAAACAATGAACAGCTGGATTTTTATTAAGTAATATTTAAACAAAGATTAGCTAATATAGTAACAGCTAGTGATCACTGGTAGTTATAGTTAGTTAATACATCAACTGATTGAACCTTATAGTAAAGTGGGTTTTTTCGTAATATTTTTGAAAGGACATTTTTCCTTACTTTTGCACATTAAACTATTTGCAACATGACATCGTGACTTTTGCATAAACATACACGCCACTTTCAAGTCAAGTGGTGTGTTATCTATACTCATTTGAGCTATCCGCGTGTATGGGTTTATGCACACGCCATTAAATGTCCGAGCGAAACAAAGCAAAATGTAGATCTACATCTGGGGAGCGATATTTTTTTCCTAGGATGGTAGGGGAAGACTCATAAACGATATTTAACCCCAGTGACGGGTAGGTTTAGGCCCCGTCCACACTACTGCGTTTTCGTTTAAAACGGTAAATTAAAATGAATACGATTTCCGCCACACCAGCGTTTTATCTGCGTATATGAATTGATCTCCGTCCACATTAAAACGACTGAAAGCGTGGATCACCTGACCATTCACTAACACTGGGCATGCGCGTGCCAATGTAAACAGTGGCTGACGAATCAGGGAAGGATACTGACTGAGGTATAATGACTGACGACACCCAATCATAGCGCCGAGCGTGAGCCTCAGCGTCATTGTTTCTAAAGTCCCCTGTTTTGTCTCGTCTACACTAAAACGCCTCTCGGAGATTCAAAACGCAAAACGGAGCTTCAGTGTTTCTTCTCCGTTTTAGGTCTTCGTTTTTTTCCGCTTTAGTCTTGGACAAACATAGCAAAAGGTCTCCGTTTTTAAACGAAAACGCAGTAGTGTGGATGGGGCCTTACACTCTAAAAAATGCTGGGTTCTTTTAACCCAATTTTGGGTAAAATATGGACAAACCCAGCCATTGGGTTAAAAATGTAATTTAAAAAATGCAAGCCAATTGCTGGGTTTGTCCATATTTTACCCACAATTGGGTTAATGCAACCCAGGATTTTTTAGAGTGTAGGGAAGGGGGTTGGGGTAGGTCATATATTTATATATACAGTAATGTAACGTTAAGTCAACAGCGTTCATAAACACGCTGAAAAGCGATTATGCGCAGGGCTCAACATTAAGGCTTGTCCGGGACAAGTGGATTTTTTGTAGGACAAGTAGAAGAGAAAATTAGTTGTCCAATCGGACAAGTTAAATTTCAAACAAAATAAAATGCTATGTTACTTAACGTTATGTGCCACTCGTTACGTCTATTTTACAGATTTAATTTTACTGATTTGAAACGAACACGTTTTTCGCACTGCCTTTGAATGTCCTAAATGTGACTCACAGAAAGACGCGCTGCCAGTATAATGCGCATGCACAGACCGCGCGACAGAAGTTCTCTTTCGCGCTTGAACGAACATCAACACACACAATTAAACCAAAATGTCATTTGTCGAGTATCTTCATAACATAAGAGCAGTCTTATGATAGACATAAAGAGTTGTGACTCGTGAGAGAATGAGGCGCGTGTGAGAATCCGCGTCTCTGTCCACAGCGGCTGCTCTTAAAGGGCCAGCTACCAAGAAAGCGGTCTGTCAGTAAAGTTAATGAAAGAACAAAGGGAACAAAGAAAATTACTCACTGCTCTTGACTAAAGAACTTGTGTAGCTTTAATAAGGAGTAGTCTATATGTAAATTATAATTTATGCAGCGCAGACTGTTTGATAACTTTATTAAATTTCTGTATACGTCCTACCCAACGCGCTTCTCATCCTTTTAGCGTCATATAGAACGTGGCGCTTATATGACAAAACGGCGCTATACTACGTCGCACATGGTACCCTTTATCGTTTATATAACACGCGAACTCAAGGCGTCATAAATCCTTTAGCGTAATATGAGACGCACACACCTGGACCCTACCCCTGACACCTGGAGGAAACCTGACCCATCGCAAACGCGTTCTCATCCTTTAGCGCCATATAGAACGTCATACTGACAAAACGGCGCTTATACTACGCACATGGTACCCTCTATCGTTTATATAACACGCGCTGTGATGGCTTGTTAGACAGTTAATTTTTATCCAGACATCAATGGCTTATTGATCATTATAGGTGTTATCAATAATTTAGTTGTTATTGCTAATTTCAGAATTATCACTAATCTGTGTGTGCATTTGGTTTAGAACCAAACAAGTTGACTCATGAAACCATTTGTTTATTATATCGCAATCGCATATCACAACCGCAATATTGACCTCAATAATCGCAATATGACATTTTCCCCAAATTGTGCAGCCCTACATAAAATTATAAATCTTTACCTGGACAAGTGACTTTTGTGCATGGACAAGTGAAACATAAATTTACTTGTCCGAAGGACAAGTGCCTCAAAAAGTTAATGTCAAGCCCTGTATGCGTGTTAATAGCACGCCAAAATGGAAATACGAATTCGTGCGTGTTACCATACATACGCCATTTCATGAGATCTAGTCTGCTATTTTAGTTCCTTGGTGTTGGCCATTTAGATGTCCAGTCTAACATCAAAAGCACACACACTGGTCACACACGCTCTGATCTACAGGCCATCTGTGTTCCTCACTGTTGCTCAACCTCCAGCGGGCAGGAATTCACATCTGAGCCGCGCAATCAAAATTCTGCTCAGAAAACCATATAGCAAGAATGTCACGCTTTAGTTCTCCTCCAACACAGTTAATTGCTTAAAGGCTGACTGGAGGAATGAAATATGTCTAATACGCGGGTGCCAATAACCCCTCCTAGCGCACACTCTCTGGCATAAGAATCAAACCCTCCCCATTATGCGAAGGGCAATTGGAGCTGAATTAATTGACAGGTGGTGCTGCCGTAATGAGCCATAATTTAAAATCAGCACCATACAATGTATTCACATTCAATACCAAAGATGTGACATTTCTGTACAGCAAACGACTAGACTGATAGCCCTTCAAAAAACACACAAAAAAAGGGCAGGGAACTGAATACCAACTGGATGTGGACACTTCCTGATGAAAATGAGCTGAGTTTTCAGTGCGTGTTCTGCTATTGGTGTACTTGGGGGCTTCTAGGCATTGACAGGAGGTTTTGAGGACCTTGCTTTGCTTTTAAGGTGTTTCGAAGTGTTTTTGTCCATGCAGTTCCAGGGTGTTCTGGGTGTATGGCAGGGCTGACTTGCACATGGTGTGTGTCTGGGTTTGTTCACATCACTAACACTCAGAGTCATATTAAATTAGCGATGCTTGACTTAGAAAACGTTACAATTAAAGACTAGTTTTAGGTTTTTAAGCAGCAGTCGCTTAAGATCAAGTCAGGTTTTGCATGAAAACACAAGCCAAACTGGAGTGCATCAATTCACAGGGGTGTGTGAGAGATTGTGAGTGGCAGTTAGGCGGACACAGAGAGAGAGAGAGGAGGAGTGATTGAGACACACTGGACGCTGTGAGATTGGGAGTGGGGGTTTGGTGAAGGGTTGAGACCAGAGGCCTGGGAGACTACTCCAGGAGATCCTGCGATCCATCATTCCCTCCATCTCTGGGATTACACTCCTGTCTAGCTCACAACACCTTGTTTCCCTCCAGGCTGGAGTTGTATTTAACACGGAGAAGAGCTTTGGACGTATGTGAGATTATGGGATTCTTAATTAAGTGCAAAGTTAGTTCATGAATCACTGCAGTGATGCAACAGAGCCAGGGAATATCCTAAGGGCTCAGGAATCTTTAACTCAGAGCTATCAAGAGTGTTTTTGTTTTAAAAAGTATGTATTATGTGAAATTAAACATCATGAAATGCTCTGTCATGAAACTAAAAGGTGGCGGCACTGCACTGGCTGTGTGATACTGGAGAATCACAGAAGGGCCCACCACCCAGTCTCAGACATCCCAAGTCTTCCGCATACTGATCTGTTGCTCCTGATGCCCGCAAATTAGTTAAAATCTTCCCGTAATTAAGAGTGCGCATGCATAGCACACGGCAGAGAGAGGGAGCAAGCGAGAGACCTTGCATGTGTGTGCTAGTGTGCCTCACGAAGGGCATGTAAGGACCCGAACCAATCGATTGTCAAGAGTCGGCAAGCTTTTACTCTACTGACTCCCGAACCCAAGTTAATCAGAAATTACTTTAAGTTACGTGCTAGGGATGAGTGTTAGGGAGTGATATTCAGCTTGCTAAAAAGCGCACAGTCTCATCTTCCTAAGACGGTTCATACAGCCCACGCCTGGGCAGCTGCTTGGGCACCGTACGCCACACAGGCCTTCTAGGGCCCCCCTAACGTGCGTGGTGAGATGGCCGTTCTGGGATCATAACTCTGAACCCCAGACCTAAACCTACCCTGAAACCTTACCCGTCACTTGAACTCATGTTAAAGAGGGAAAGCGTCAGTTGTATGACGGCCAGGATCGCAGTATTCAACCGACATTCAGGGGGGCCTGGGAAAAGGCATATATTGACGTATGGTCAAAGACATCGGAGGCAGCTCAGTGACTGTGTGACTTCTAAGGATGAGACTGTGCTGACATTTTTAATGATTACAGTAGTTAAAACAGCCAAACTTCAACATTTTAGCTGTAAAATGCCACATGCAGTAGCTAATATTAAGAAATATATTGTGCTTTTACTTTTAGAAAATTTTGGTAACGCTAAAGTTAAAAAAAAAAAAAACTTTTGCCAAGTATATACTCACCCCATGTCATCGAAGATGTCCATGTCTTTCTTTCTTCAGTCAAAAAGAAATTAAGGTTTTTGATGAAAACATTCCAGCACTTTCTACCATATAATGGACTTCAATGGGATAAGACGGTTAAGGTCCAAATGAAGCTTTCAGTGCCAGCTCCAAAGGGCTTTAAACCGACACAGACGATAAATAAGGGTCTTATCGAGCGCAAAACTCATTCGCTACAATTAAAAAAAGAAAGTTTTATGGGCACAGGACAGATGCTCGCCTTGCTCTGTTCTGTGATGCATGTTCGTGACTCTCCTGTTGGAACTCAAAATGAACAAATCTTTTTAGTAAGTCATGCAACTCGAGAGTACCTAGATAAGAAGCTTATTCATCGTCTGGTTTAAAGCCCTTTGAAGCTGCACTGAAACTGTCTTTTGGACCTTGAACCGTTTGGTTCCCGATGAAGTCCATTATATGGAGAAAATCCTGGAATGTTTTCATCAAAAATCTTAATTTCTTTTTGACTCGGAAAAAAAAAAGAATGACATTGACATCTTGGATGACATGGGGGTGAGTGATTTATCAGCAAAAGTTTTTTTATAAGTGAACTTACTTCTTTAATGCTTACAAACTTTGAAGATTTTAAATACAGAAGTTACATTTTTAATGGTGTAGCCTATTTTCTTTTAAGATGTGAATTACTATTTGTGCAGTAGCTGAGATTAATTACTGCATAAATCAAATTCAGTTATTAATTTATAAATGCATTTTAAGACAGCTTGGAATAGATTGTATAATATGCTGTCACTATTATCTTCAACGACAATCACCCATGACACCAGAGACTCACCGATTAAAATGCAAAAGACTCGTTTCAGAGTTTCAAGTGACTACTAGAAAAAGAGACTGCAACCGGACCCATGCGAAAACAAGGATAACATAGGAAGGACATTTCATGTAGCTCACGCAATGCTGGCCATGGTTAATATCTAATGAGATGATGACTTATACAGCCATTTAATAAGCGTCTATTAAACTAGAACCAGAACAAAAGTGGATGTTACTAGCTTCAGATTACAGTTTCGGTGAAAGAATATCACGTTGGTCATACTTCCAAAAAGAATAATCTGTGTGATGAATGCCAGTATCCACACCGCGCGACACACACACCTCTTCTCAAATATTGTGTTCATCCCCACTGTGCCGTGTCGAGAGTGTTGAAATACAACTCACATAAGAATGTATAATTCCATGAATAACTGCAATTGCAGATTTCAAACAGAGAATGGCGACAAAGAGGAAAAACTACGGACTGCAGCTTTAACTCAATTTGCTTGTAATCACATCACTCTCTATAGGGCACAGACACCCTCCACCTTCCCCAGCTCCACCTGTATAGATCTGCTATTTAGTTAATTCATGTATGCTCTATTGTACAGCAGCAGTGTGTCTTACGTGTGTACTCCGTGTTCGTATTGGCAGCAAGCAATAACCAACAGCAGCAGCGTAGCAGATCTATTCTGCCTAGACCAAACATATCAACATTGTCAGATCCATTACCATGCATGCCAAGTCATCATGACAGAAATCCGGTCCGGTCAACTTAAGCTTTCAATCCTAGGGACAAGTAACGTCCCTTCAGATTCCAGGTGGACATGCAGCTCTCACACACGGAAAACTCTGTAATCTCAACTTCTACAGTTGACACAGTTTGAAGCTCTGTATAGACGTCACGTCTGTCAGTATATTTGACTATGAATCCTGTACAAACTTCTCAAAGACTGTAAATCCTCCACACATATATTTCCCAAGGCAAAGCAGATAATAATTTTTTAATACCTTAATAAATACACATTTTAAAGGGGTCTTGCTATATTATGCTTTTTTCTATGTTCATCTTTCTTTAGTGTGTAATGTTGCCGTTTTAGCATGAAAAAGCTCTGCAAAGTCTTCTCTATATCAGTGTCAGTGTTTCTGAACTCCTGAAACACCTCTATTGTCGTATTGAGTTTCTTCCGGGATCGAACACGTCACCCCTGGTGAAAAAGACGGTCCAATTAAGTGTATTAAAAATGCATTACATTATGTTTGTATTGTACTAAAAACATATTTAAGTAAATTTTTAATACACTTAATGCGACGTCTTTTTCACCTGGGACAATACTTCATTTGTATAATTAATATGCAGAATAAAGGGGCGGGGCCTGGTTGATTTAGTTAGTAGTGTGTTGAAAATGTGCTATTTATTTATGCATGTAGGTCTCCTAACACACAGAGTTCGATGTATGGTTGTTTTCTAACTTCCTTGAGTTCGATGTAGCTCATCTGTCATTAGCGCTCTGTGTGAGTTTGCAGGTCACAGAATCTCACCTCATCCTCACGATCCCGAACCGGTAGAATTCGATCAGCCGCTCCCCTTCCCCTGCAGCTCAGACGGAGTTCATTTAGAGCCGTTAGCAACCCAAATCTCAGCAGATTGTGAGAATCAAACACTTGTCAAACACAACAACACCGAACACACTTCTTCAAACCAAATCTAGTGCTGTCAACAACCTGTAAAAAAAGCTTTACTGATAACCACCGAGGGATCTTTCTGCGGCTTTTTGCACTCGAGTCTCTTCTATTTCTGGCGACAATCACTCGGTCAGCCCCGGCTGTTTCCATCTTGTCAATAAAGTCGCCTCACCGGTCTCTTTGTCTAAGCCTAATATCCACTTACCTCGAGGCAGCACGGATCTCAAGAGAACATCTCCTCGGGGGAAACAAGTCAGCGGGAGCTATGAAATTCACAACTTCTATCACTTGAACCATACAGCATGTCATAACCAGCACACACAGAGTGCTGACACCACATTTGGTGATTTTAAACTCAACAGCATGTCTAGAAAATATATTTTCACTGAGCAAGAAAGAGAACAAACACGAAGGCCAAATGTGTCTCTACAAATAGAGTAATCATCATTTACGAAGCGTGCAAGTGAGAACGGATGTGTTTGGTTCATAATGTTTGTACTATTCTGCATACTGTGCACAGTAGGCAACTTTTCTGTATGCAATGAATGCTCAAATAGCTAACATATACAGAACTGTGCATTGATGACATCACACAAAGCAAAGTGGATGTGAATGGGATTAAAAATGTAAAAACAACTATTTCTCAGATGATAACTAGATGACGACACTCGAATAAAACATGCAATACAATGGCTTCATGTGACAAATGCATTTATCATGTCGTATTGCTCATAGTATTTCTCATCCTGCACTGTAAGCAGTTCACGGTGTACTTCATCTAAGGGTGTTTTCGGTGGGTTTCATGTGTCTGTGTGCAGCACATACCGTAACGGTTGGTCTTCCAGAAATGTAACACTGCCATCTAGAGATTGGTCTGAAATGTGGTTGGAGATAGGGATCGTGTTTCTGTGGGGTGTAAATGAGAACATGTCCTGTTGAATATCTGCTGGGCTGCCCTTGGCACCTCTGCTGTGGTTTATACAGCCGGAGAGATGAATTTATAGTGCCAGGAGCGCAGGTCACGGAGATTTGCCTTCGGCAGCTCTGCACATGAGCAGGAAAGAGAAAAGAGAGCAGGAGTTGCTTAGTCATTTTTCCTCTGCGTTTTGGTGTAGAAAGAAATAATAAGCCTATTTGGCTAAATCTGTCAGTGGAGATTACCACATAACGACCTGAGAATCAATTTCCATGATAATATTTAAGCAATCAAGTCCTGTGTTTTTGATCAGCTGTTTAGAATCAGAACTAAATGACAGATCATGACTGAATCACTCAAGTCACTCAAACGGGTTTGAAGGGATAGTTCACCAAAAAAAAAAAAATCATTTACTCACCCTCATTTTTCAAAATATCTTCTTTTGTGTTTAGCAGAAGAAAGAAATTCATACAGGTTTGGAACAACATGAGGTGAGTAAATGATTTTTGGATGAACTGTCCCTTTAAGAGAACACAGGAGTGAATTTTAAAGTAGAGCTCAGACCGATATATCGGCATGCCGATATTATCGGCCGATATTAGGCATTTTCCAAATTATCGGTATCGGCAGTTATAATGGCCGATAAATGAATATTTAAAAACTAAAAAAAAATAAAAATGGACGAAACACGCTTGAACCATGTCATGAGTGTTGGAGTTGTATAGTTTGTCCACCAGAGGGCACTCTACACTGTTCCTGTTGGCAACACTCGTTGAGTTGGTCACGAGACATACATTCTTGAATAACAATTAAAAGAACATCCCCATCAGTCGTGGAATTAGTTAGTAATAATTACGTAACGTTCTTACAGTGTAGTTGACTGACTGTCCTTTCAACTTTTGACAATGTGACTGAAGTATTTCTTAAATAGCGCATGACAGTTATAGCAATGAGACTAATCATCTGTTATAGGCCTGTAATATTTAAAATGTATGTTTTATACTTACATTATGTTTTACTTATGCAGTATGACGTCATCCATTGCTAAATTATGGCTCATCGTAGACTAGCTAATCACAAAGCTAGCTAATGCCACTATCATCAGTCTTTTCTGTTGTGACAATAAAAGAAACAAGTTTCTTTTTAAAATGCATGATCATAATATTTTAAAACTCATAAATAACTACAAATAACTAATGATAGGGAAATCTGATAATGTTTTTGTTGCGCTTTTCGAAAAAAAAAATCAGCCGATATCTGGCCGATATATGGATTTTAAAACCAAAAAATATATGTATCCGTATCGGCCTTCAAAATCCTTTATTGGTCGGGCTCTATTTTAAAGCTTCTACAATGAATCCTGATGATTAATATTTACTTGTCTTCATGAAAACAAAACATTTTTCTTGGCAATTTTATTTTCAAGTTTGTGAATGATTCAATGATTCACTCATAAAAGCAGGCAGTGCATTCTTCAACGAATCAATGTTGTTGAATGAATCGGTTGAGTTAATAGTTTGTTCGACTTGAAGCAGCACTGCACTGACCGATCAGTGTATGACATCAAAATGCAGCGAGAACGATATAGAATATACACACTCTTAAATGACTAACACTCAGATGAACATGGAGAACATTATTTCATAATATTGCTTGCTGGGCTGTTAATAGAGTGCCGAAGATATGACGTCACTTTGTAAGCCAAAACGCGGAAGTGAGTTAGCATTTTAGCACTTCCGTTTTCTGCGCCCTTAAAGAGCACATATCATGGATTTTTGAAAATGACTATGGACTATAGCTCTAAGGGAATGAAAACATCCTGCATAGATTTATATCTGAAAGTGCACACGAGTCATTAGCTGTTTCGTAGTGACGTAGATACGGAAAATTAGCTCATTGGCCGCTCCCAACAACTGTGCGTGCAGACGGAAGTGTAAACACATTCAAATACTTCAGCTGAATGTTGAGAAGACACTGTGTTCTACATTGCAAAGATAGTTCAGCCACTTTTCATTGTCCAGGGACGAGCATGTGAAGAATCAGTGGTTAGAGATTCATATTTGCAACGATACCACAACAATATAGCCCGAACCTTGTGTTCTCATCATTTTAATGACGAATCATTCAAAAACATAATGAATTCAAATTTTTGTACCGGTACCGTACCATGCAGTGGAAAAGCGCCACAAGTGAGCCGTACCGAACGCGTGCCGTACCGCACCATGCAGTGGAAAAAGCACCACAAGTGAGCCGTACCGAACCGTGCCATACCGCACCATGCAGTGGAATAGTGCCACAAGTGAGCCGTACCGAACCGTGCCGTACCGCACCATGCAGTGGAAAAGTGCTATAAGTGACCGCACCGACTGAGCCGTACCGAAGCCGTGCCGTACTGTACCATGCAGTGGAAAAGCACCACAAGTGAGCCGTACCGAACCCGTGCCGTCACCATGCAGTGGAAAAGCACCACAAGTGAGCCGTACCGAACCGTGCCGTACCGTACCATGCAGTGGAAAAGCACCACAAGTGAGCCGTACCGAACCATGCCGTACCGCACCATGCAGTGGAAAAGCACCACAAGTGAGCCGTACCGAACCGTGCCGTACCGTACCATGCAGTGGAAAAGCACCACAAGTGAGCCGTACCGAACCCTGCCGTACCGCACCATGCAGTGGAAAAGCACCACAAGTGAGCCGTACCGAACCCTGCCGTACCGTACCATGCAGTGGAAAAGCACCACAAGTGAGCCGTACCGAACCGTGCCGTACCGTACCATGCAGTGGAAAAGCACCACAAGTGAGCCGTACCGAACCGTGCCGTACCGCACCATGCAGTGGAAAAGCACCACAAGTGAGCCGTACCGAACCGTGCCGTACCGTACCATGCAGTGGAAAAGCACCACAAGTGAGCCGTACCGAACCCTGCCGTACCGCACCATGCAGTTGAATAGTGCTACAAGTGAGCCGGACCGAACCGTGCCGTACCGCACCATGCACTGGAAAAGCGGCACAAGTGAGCCGTACCGAACTGTGCCGTACCGCACCATGCAGTGGAAAAGCACCACAAGTGACCCGTACCGAACCGTGCCGTACCGTACCATGCAGTGGAAAAGCGCCACAAGTGAGCCGAACCGAACTGAGCCGTACCGCACCATGCAGTGGAAAAGCGGCACAAGTGAGCCGTACCGAACCCTGCCGTACCGCACCATGCAGTTGAATAGTGCTACAAGTGAGCCGAACCGAACTGAGCCGTACCGCACCATGCACTGGAAAAGCGGCACAATTTAGCCGTACCGAACTGTGCCGTACCGCACCATGCAGTGGAAAAGCACCACAAGTGACCCGTACCGAACCGTGCCGTACCGTACCATGCAGTGGAAAAGCGCCACAAGTGAGCCGTACCGAACTGAAGCCGTACCGCACCATGCAGTGGAAAAGCGGCACAAGTGAGCCGTACCGAACCGAGCCGTACCGCACCATGCAGTGGAAAAGCGTGCCGAGCCGTATCGTGCAGTGGAAAAGCGTCATTTGTTGCCACCTACCGGCCACTGCAACAGTCAGAAAGATATTAAGAGAATTAATGAAGCATCTGGAAATAACCAGAGCATATTTCTAAAAGTCAGCTGAGTTCTTCTCAGAGGAAATGGCCATTAGATGAGCTACAAGTTTCTGTGGCTGTGGATTGAGTGGGAGCTGCTGGTTTTAAATGGGCATGAAATCTCTGCTCTTTTTATAGTGCAATGGAAGCGAGACAGATGGACAGTGATTGGCGTTTCTTTATCTTGCAATCACTCTTCCGTCTCTAAGCGTGTCACAACAAGCACAACAAAATTGAAAAATGAACAGGAGTGCAGGACGGATTTGCTGCTCCGTAACCGTTTCCTCCAGAGCTGCATGTTCTGCAGTGTGAGGGGTTTGACAGCAGCTCTTACTGTCATATGAATCTCGCAAGAGAGAAATACTTTTCCAAGTTCCTGCTTTCAGATTTGAGGAGGATTCAGCAAGGTGAGAGATGATGGTTGAATAATTCCTGGCTATATAACAAACGACTGGCCGAAATCTTCTAAACATGCTGATTCCTCAGGTACTGAAGAAACATTCACTAAAGGTCTTCAGGAGCATTCATTTAAAACTATATTATTGTAGGGTGGTAGGGTGAGGTTGAACCATCAAGCTTATTGACAGTTTTATGGCCAATTAAATTTGTGCATAATTGACTTGATTTGTGCATAATATTATAACCTTCCCAAAGCACCTTTTCCAAAATTAGCAAATGAATAGTTTCAGCTATAAAAAAAGATCTGTTAGTCTAATTGCTCTGGTAGTGTTCCTGATGATCAGTATTAGCAGTAAAACATTTGAGAGGCTCAACTTCATCCCCTGGTGTTTAAGAGAGGATTCATTTACCAAAGCACTTGAACAGTGTTTGTTTAATGAATGGTATTTAAAAAAAATAATAATCTTAAAAGGCTTTTGTGAAAAGTATTTTTTTATTCATTATTTTATCAAATGTATTGTGCATATTGTTTCACATGTACTCCATTCGAAACTTTGGGGTGTGTGATATCTTAAATAAACTAATAATTTTAAAAAGTGGCAGTAAAGACTTATATAATGTTATAAAATATTTCTATTTCAAATTTGGAAAACATTTACATTACATTTACGTTTATTCATTAAGCTGACACTTTTATCCAAAGCGACTTACAATTGCTATATATGTCCGAGGTCCGGCACGCCTCTGGAGCAACTAGGGGTTAAGTGTCTTGCTTAGGGACACATTGGTGTCTCACAGACACAGTGGATTCGAACCCGGGTCTCTCACACCAAAGGTATGTGTCTTGTCCACTGCAAAAAAACGTTTTATTCATTTATACAACATTGATAATAATCAGATATGTATCTTGAGTATTAAATTATCATATTAAAATGATTTCTGAAGGGTCATGTGACACTGAGGACTGGAGTCATGATGCTGAAAATTCAGCTTTGTATACATAGGAATAAATTACATGTTACAATATATTCGCATAGAAAACAGCTCTTTTAAATTGTGATCAATCTTACCGACCCCAATATTTTAAAGACCAGTGTACACAAGGATTATGGGAACACCTGTTCAATTTCTCATTAATGCAATTATCTAATCAACCAATCACATGGCAGTTGCTTCAATGCATTTAGGGGTGTGGTCCTGGTCAAGACAATCTCCTGAACTCCAAACTGAATGTCAGAATGGGAAAGAACGGTGATTTAAGCAATTTTGAGCGTGGCATGGTTGTTGGTGCCAGATGGGCCGGTCTGAGTATTTCACAATCTGCTCAGTTACTGGGATTTTCACATACAACCATTTCTAGGGTTTACAAAGAATGGTGTGAAAAGGGAAAAACATCCAGTATGCGGCAGTCCTGTGGGCGAAAATGCCTTGTTGATGCTAGAGGTCAGAGGAGAATGGGCCGACTGATTCAAGCTGATAGAAGAGCAACTTTGACTGAAATAACCACTCGTTACAACCGAGGTATTCAGCAAAGCATTTGTGAAGCCACAACACACACAACCTTGAGGCGGATGGGCTACAACAGCAGAAGACCCCACTGGATACCACTCACCTCCACTACAAATAGGAAAAAGAGGCGACAATTTGCAAGAGATCACCAAAATTGGACAGTTGAAGACTGGAAAAATGTTGCCTGGTCTGATGAGTCTCGATTTCTGTTGACACATTCAGATGGTAGAGCCAGAATTTGGCGTAAACAGAATGAGAACATGGATCCATCATGCCTTGTCACCACTGTGCAGGCTGGTGGTGGTGGTGTAATGGTGTGGGGGATGTTTTCTTGGCACACTTTAAGCCCCTTAGTGCCAATTGGGCATTGTTTAAATGCCACGGTCTACCTGAGCATTGTTTCTAACCATGTCAATCCCTTTATGGCCACCATGTCCCCATCCTCTGATGGCTACTTCCAGCAGGATAATGCACCATGTCACAAAGCTCGAATCATTTCAAATTGGTTTCTTGAACATGACAATGAGTTCACTGTCTCTCAGCCAAGATCTCAACCCAATAGAGCATCTTTGGGATGTGGTGGAAAGGGAGCTTCGTGCCCTGGATGTGCATCCCACAAATCTCCATCAACTGCAAGATGCTATCCTATCAATATGGGCCAACATTTCTAAAGAAGGCTTTCAGCACCTTGTTGAATCAATGCCATGTAGAATTAAGGCGAAAAGGGGTCAAACACAGTATTAGTTTGGTGTTCCTAATAATCCTTTAGGTGAGTGTATATGTTTCATGTTAAACATGCATCATATTTTTCATATTTACTTTAGTGAATATTTCTCAGGGTGGGTTTATTTTTGAAAATCAGCTTCTAGGAAAAACATCCACCAGCAAAATAAGATACAGTTCACTGAACACATATGTTGACCTTGTGTGATCCAAAGCTATTAATCACATCCAATATTGCTCTTATTCTTTGAATCAATGGACCAATTAGAGAGAGATAGAGAGGGTCCACACAAAGCCTTATCAATGGAACAGATTAAACTGATCAGTCCTGATCCGAACACGAGACCCATGTACTGTTAAAAGCACTTCAGTTGAAGCTGATGATACTGAAGGCCTGGCATTTCTCCCTCAGATTCAAGGCTGATGATGTCATCATTCTGTTAACCGACCTGTTTTTCTCCGTTCCCCGATCCGTCTCTCCAGCGGCCTCATCTTACCCTCTCTTCCCAACAATCCCGCTCACCGCCAGCCCTCTTGTCTCTCATTAGCCCCTGACAGCCCTAATCTACGTCTGTGTTCCATCGATCAGCTCGTGTAAAGTCCACTATTCTTAGGTTATAGTTCAGGTTTGTTATCCGCCTTACTATAGCCGCAGTTAAATTGGCAATGACCTCCTGAGCAGCGGTGGCTTCTGTTCCCCGAGGCTCCTGCAGTAATGGCCAATGGAGATGTTTTTTCCATGAGGTCATTTACAGGGGCAGCGATGCAGCCGGTCCAGACGGATTCAGCCCAGCTCATGGTTTGATGATGGATGGGTTTAGTCAGAGACTGTGCAGAAACATTTTTCCCAAACACCTTTGGAAGACATTTGCTTTGGGACACTCCTGACAGGAAAGAGGTTCTTCTTCTCGAGCAATTTCTATTATTTACACTGAAGCTGTATGTAGATATGATTCGTTTTTTTTTCCATTGCAATATAAAGTTGGATATATATAAGTATGTAACTATCTATATACATTCAGTATACTCACAAAAAGCAATGAGTATATAATCTTAACTACCTGCTTTTTTATTTCCTTACAAAAATTGCCAAAATGTAATCTTCTAAATGCAAAGATAATATAAATATAAAAGGGATAGTTCACCCAAAAAATTCAAATTATTCCTTAGCTTACCACCCTCAAGCCATCCTAGGTGTATATGACTTTCTTCTTTCAGCCAAACACAGAGATATATAAATAAAATATCCTGGCTCTTCCAAGCTTTATAGTACAATTTCACTACTTGTGACTATGTGACAATAAAGGGTTACTACTACTACTAATATAGTGGGAATGAATAGTACATTGTTTTTTGAAGCCACAAAAAGGCTCCAGAGGGGGTTAAAGGGATAATTAATAAACAATATATTTTTCGGTCGAAACCGTTCTTGTCTGTCAGTCATATAATGCAAGTCTATGGTCACCACCTCAAAGAGCATGCACAGAGAAGTCCAAATTAAACATGATTTAATGACTCGTAAATGTAAGTACACGCTGATGGCCTAAGACACGAAACGAGTGGTTTGTGTGAAAAAACAAACAGTATTTATATAGTTTTTACCTCTTGTAACACAGCCACGTCCAAGTGATCTCAGGCGGCGGGTGCTTAGGTCTGCGCAAGCGCCGGAAAGCGGGCGGAAGTGATCTCTCGAGATGAGAATCTCTCATTTTGTGTCTTAGGCCCTCAATGTGTACTTACATTTACATCATTAAATCATGTTTAATTTGGACTTCTCTGTGCACGCTCTTTGAGGTGGTGACCATAGACCTGCATTATATGACTGACAGACGAGAACGGTTTAACCTAAAAACACCAAATTTAAACTACCGTGGAAACAAAGACACCTACATCTTGGATGCCCTTGAGGTAAGCTAAAACATACCTAAAAATTATTTCAAAGTGAACTATCGCTTTAATAAAATCCTTCGAAAGCAAAGCAAAGCAATCCATAATTGTAACTTAACAAACTCTAATGACTGAATTCAGTGGCCATACACAAGTCTTTGTTCCAGCGTTTGACCCTACACATTGCGTGGTGAACGAAGAAGCGCAGAGGATAGAGCAAAACAAAACACCAGTCACAAATTAGAAGTCAAAAACGAGTTTTAAAGAGAAATGTGGGAGGAGCTTGAGTTGCCCAGCCCTGTTTGTTTAAACCACGAGAGGCATTGATGCTTACACTACTCCTACATCCTACGTCATGCATGGGGTCAGAGGTCACTTTTCCGCTGGAACTAGACTCGGCTGTACCAGAAGCCAGTGATTAAAGTTTAAAGTTATAAATATGGATGTTTTTCTTACAAAAAAAACATGGCTTTACTTCAGAAGGCCTCTATTAACCCCCTGGAGCTGTATGGATTACTCACTTTTATGATGGATGAATGTGTTTTTTGGCACTTTAGAAAAAAAAGTAACATTCACTCCCATTATAAAGCTTGGAAGAGCCAATATATATTTACAATCTATATTATATTTTTATATAACTCTGATTGTGTTTGGCTGATAGAACCTATTGTTTGAGGGTGAGTAAATTACAGGATCATTTTCATTTTCATAACCCTTTAACATCATGATTTTCAGTAAAGATATTTTACAAAGTATGTTGTGAAAAGCAATATCATTTGCTTTTCCATTTGCCAATCCAATTTCTATCTATGGTCAATACACTGTAATAGTCACAAATTAAACTAAATAAACAAATAAAAAGTAAAAAATAATCGAGTCTCTTAATTAAAATGTGAATGGTGAAAAGCAATATACAAATGAACAAAGTACTACAAATAACAGGAAAAGTCATCCATTTTTATCCGTCTAGTCATTATAATAGCAACATGACATCATGACTTTTGCGTAAACATACATGCCACTTTTGAGTCAAGTGTCGTCTTATCTCTACACAATTTGAACTATCCTCGTGTAGGCTATGTCTACGTCATTAATGTCAGAGTGATTCCGTGTGTACGTACACGCCGTCAAATGTCCGAGCGAAACGAAGCAAAATGTAGATCTACATCTGGGGAGCGATATTTTTTTCCTAGGATGGTATCACTGTAAACCCTAACGGTCAAAATAATTTATTGGTTTGAGTAGGACAAACTTAAATTCAACGAATTAGTTCAGTCAAATTAATTTTTATTAGTATTTAGCACCTTATTTTCTTTCAAGTTCACAGAACTGATATATTTTAAGTAAACAGAACAGTTTCATTGTTTTGAGTTTTATGAAATTATTTATTTTAATTTAGACGAACTTAAGTTTAACTGAAACGGCTGGGATATCTATTTCCCAGCATGCTTTGCTGATGGCACTCGAAAAGAGTGTAAATGCTAAAATTAAGTGCAATATAATGTTTTTTTTTGTGTAAGATTAATGTTAAGTCTGAGATTTAGTAGTGATTAATGTTTTGTTATGCTAATTTAGAAGAATTTCGGTTAATGTTTACTTTAGGTTAGTTACCATCATGGTGACAAGTGGTGCATTCAGCTTGATTTGAGAGCAAATTATCCCATTATACTGTTATGCTCATATAGCAAGTGCTTCTGTGCTGGTAAGTGCTTATAACATACTGTTTCAAATATGTTAGCATTTACTACGATCAGCAGATTAGCTTTTAAAGCTAAATAAGATTATATTATTAAAAGTAATTTGAGTTCTGCCAAGTGCCAACTTATTCGGGTTTACAATGTACTTCATAGATTTAAGTTATAGTAACTAATTAGAACTATTAACTTTATTTACCCAAGTTATCTTAAAAATAAGTTATTGAGTTACTTGGAAACAAATCAAACATTTTTTTATGCTTAAATTGTTTGAGTTAATAAACTTAAATGATTTAAGGCAATTGGTTTCCTCAAACGGTTTGAGTTGAACCAGTGACGGGTAGGTTTAGGGACGGGGTTAAGGTAGGTCATATATTTATATATACAGTAATAACGTTAAGTCAACGGCGTTCATAAACACGCTGAAAAGCGATTATGCGTGTTGATAGCATGCCAAAAATGGAAATACAAATTGGCGTGTCATACATACGCTATTTCATGAGATCAGTCTGATAATATAATAGTAATCAAGTCTCTTAATTAATTTGATGTCATAAAGATGAGAACATTATAGTTATAAAAGAAAAGCAATAGTCATATTAAATATAATATAAAAGCAAGTGTCATGCATTGTAAAGAAAGATACACTTTTCAAGTGCAGAAATGATAAAGCATGTTTTCCTCAAATCTTCGCATCTAATAAAATGCTAATGGCACGTGTTTTAGTTTTTGGGTCCAGTCTACTTGTTAGCCATGTATCTCAGATCTCAGTTTGATCAGTAATGATTCATGTGACATCTCATATCTCACAGTCAGTTGATTTACCAGTATTCCCGTTAAATTAGCGCGAGTCCAGGCACAAATCCCAGCACCGCTGACAGGTCATTCCGACTGTTCCCGTGCCAGACGTCAGCAGGGAATCTGGGAACTGTCAGTGTGAGTTTGTGTTTTTGGGTGCTGGGATGTCTCATATTATGCGAGTGTGTAGGTCTGGCAAGATCCTCTTCACTGCCCTCTGTGGCAGCGTCATGTTTTATTGGACCGTAATGAAATTCCCACGCATCATAAACCCTGAGCTACGGCCTACATGAGTCCTGCAGTAAGGAGGAGATGCCCTGCGGCTTGTCTATTCCAGTTTACGGCTCGTACAGATATCTGGGTTCAGACCTGACGCTTTATCTCAGAGCTTTTTAATGGTGAAGATATCAGCCTCTCTGAAGAGATGCCCTTAATACACACGCCGCAAGGGTTTACCGCTTCCACAAAATTCCCACTGACATTATAAGTGTTTCCTGAGGCAAGAGTCATTATTAATATCGCTCAGTTGTTATTAGTGATGTGTGTGTGGGTGTGTGTATTCGCAAACGGAACCCAAACCCTTGCGATCTTCCTCAATCCACACTTTCGTCTCATAATGTCGCTCAAAAGTATGCATCGAAGGCGCATCCACCTGAAACCTGATGGCCCTCTTATTGTGGACTTACCATGGCAACATTCTATTTAGGACACCTTAGAACGTGCATAGCAACACCCTGGCAACCACCCTAACCGCATAACAGTGCCATATGCATCAGCATCATCTGTGACCTTTATCTCCGTGTGTCATCCTGGTGTTTACTAAGAAGTGTTTTACTCCTATGTATTCACACACAGACTCACAAATCCTCACTGCATGTCAGACTGGCTCAACACACACACATCTCTCACCCAGACGACTGTCCGGCAAATCCCAGCAGGCAGATGCCCAGAATATCAGAGCAGAGTTTTGTCATGCTTACAGGGTGACAGTACGCTCTGAGATTACACACACATGGACGACAAAATGACAGCGCGTATCAAACACACTCCCTCGTCGCTGGGCGATTACGGGTATATTGAATTTTTAGCACAGACAAAAGTTTCCGCAGTAATGATGAATGTGTCTACAGCACAATTACTGTCTTTCTTTTACCATATAAAGCCATGGAGCAAAGAGAGAATGTGGATGTGTCATGGTCAATATACGAGCACATGCATAGATAACTGAGTATTTTAATCTGGATGAGATTTTATGGATTAATAAATCAAATAGGCTTTTATTATGTAAGATAAAACATAAGGAAATTTCAAAAGCCATTTTTTATTTGGATATATACTGTATATACACTGAATTTCTGTAGGAAAATGTGTCTCACAGATTACTCTTAAAGGGGTGATGAACTGAGAAATCAAATTTTCCTTGAGCTTTTGACATCTAAGAGGTCATCATATTATAAGAATATCCTGTAAGTTTCAGAACTGAAAATGTCCTTGTTAGTCCAATAAAAGCTTTTATTGACACCAGGCTCAGCAAACGTCTCGTTTTTAAAAGTGTGGAAGTATGACGTCAATGACGCTAAAACCCCACCCGCTCATCAACGCCTACTTCAACACGGACGGTTCTAGCCCCGCCCACCGATTCGCGCATTCACACATAGGTAAACAAAAGCATACCTCGTGATGACAAACCGGAGCGAGCTACCAGCAATAAACATTCCGTTGACAAAATGTTGTGCCGTGCCTGGCTGTGGAAGAAGACAGTCGCTGCATAAGCTTCCTCTGGATTCCAGTATTAGGAATGCCTGGTTAAAATTTGTTTTTAATGACGTTCCAGCAGATGAGTCTAAAACATTATCCGTATGTTCGCTTCATTTCACCGAGGATTGTTTTGTGAACAAGACACAGTTCAAGGCTGGATTTGCAGACCGATTAAGAGAAAAGAACGGTGATGTGCCGTCTATAATGGATCTGACAGGAATTGTGCAACACACGGACTCTGGGTCAAACATGTATGGGCGGAATCCGGTTGCCATTTGACAACATTGGACGTGTTCCCTCACATGCACTGACGGGTGAGTTAAACTCATTATAATATAAGAGGGAGAAATGAAGACGACACAGATATGCATTTTGTGTATGACCTAGAAGTATTTATTCAGCGATCGGTGGTTAAAGTTCATCTGTACGGAACATCGTTGTTGTACGGAACATGACTAGTCTACGTTACCTTCTATATTGGATCCAACAGGAGTGGTGCAACACACTTATGCGAGTAATATTTTTATTTTAGAAATAATAATCTACTCGGCTAGCATTACATTGTTACAGATCGTTTGATATCTAATAATTATGTGTATGTGTCTACAAGTATCCGTTGTATTCGAGGTGCTGTTGGTTCATTGTCCTGCGATTCGGGATCGGACTCTGGGTCAAACATGTATGGGCGAATCATTTCCGGTTGCCAGTTTACAACAGTGGTTTTCAAAACAAATTCCCCCACGTGCACCAACCGAAACCAACGACAGAGTTGAAGCTCATTATAATATGCAAAACTGTTATCCACTCAGCAGTGGGCGTTTACTTCCTAGTCTTCAATGCGATATGCCCATAAAATCCGAGCATTTTTCAAGTAGGCTGAAAACTAGGGAAGAAAATAGCCCATAACTTATTCATTTTTATGTTTTTGAATGTAAAAACCAAGCGAACGTCATAAGTTGACCTCAGACAACAAAACAAAAACATTTAAAAAGCCAGTTCATGACCCCTTTAAAAATGTCATTCTCAGTAGAGATGACCTCCATCTCTGTGGCAATATATTATAGTCATTTTCATTTAAGATGTATGAACACTGACAAAGGTCAAGAGGTCAAATCAGCAATCTACAGTATGTTTTCATTTTTTCCAGGTTTTAAATCTTACTTTACAAGCACATTTTTAAGTTAATGTGTTAAGTGTCCCATTACAAACATTTACAAACTAGACAAAAGTTATTGGTTATGTCCACCACAGTCATAACATAAAAAGGCAAATTCAAAAGTAAAATATTAAGAAACCTCTAAATGGACATGGTGAAGAAAAAACGCTTTTGTGTTCTCTATTTTCCTCTCATCTCATATGTTTTTCTTCAGCATGTCCCTTTAGGGCTCCTAATTCTGTGAGTTTCACTTGAAAAGTATTCACTTTCAATCCAATATATTTTAACTGCCATGCTAAATAAATGACCTTTTTTACTAAATATAATGTACAGGAGAGGCAAGTAAACAGTAATTGATCACTGCAATATTATCACAGTGATTTCTCATTGAAATGCATTAAAGGCTTCATCACAAGTGATGCTTGAGTACATTGAAGAAGGAGCATAAATAAATTGAGTGGATGTTCATCCATACACATTTATCAAACCCATGACTTCACTAGCTAAGCCACAAGATCCCGAAAAACACTTTTGACCCACAACAGTACATTTTCTTCGCAGCTTTCTACTACTGTAAAAAATGATCGTGATTTTAACAGTAAAAGACTGTAAAAATGCTACAGTGCAAAACTGTTAATTGGTTAACAGAATCTTTCCATACTATATACGGTAAATAACTGTGATAGATCTAATGGTAAATTTCAAGTAATTTTACTGTAAAGTACTGTTAAATCTACAGTTTTTTGTATAATTTACAGAGAAAAAAACGTAAATTGACATTCCCAAAATTCCCTGCGTGACACTTTATATATGATGTATTTTTGTTGAAATAAGTTTTCTTCATAGATTGCTTAGTCTTTTTCTAATCAGTTATGTACATTAGAATTTTATTTGACATTTAATGTTGTTAAATTAATGTTTATTGTCTTTTTAAAATTGCATGTGTTACTAAAGGGATAGTGAGTATTTTTTACTCACCCTCATGTTGTTCCAACCCCGTAAGCCCTTCGTTCATCTTCAGAACACAAATTAAGATATTTTTGATGAAATCTGAGAGCTGGATCACTCCTGCATACTAGTCCATAGGCTTCTTGAGGGATTGAAACTTGCCGGCCTCGAAAAGTTATTAAACACATCATTAAAATAGTCCAAGTGACTACAGTGGCTCAATCTTAAATTTTATCAAACGACGAGAACACTTTTTGTGTGCAAAAAAACAACAAAAATAACTACTTTTTTCATGTCCTTCTCTCTGGGCCTCGAAGTCAGGTTACTAGTTTAACAGCGTATGATCTGTTGTACGTCACATGCATCACACACATGACCAGGCGTCGGCCAATAGAGAGCCTACGTGTGACGTAGCTCTATGCAATTACACTAGTTTAACTAGAGGCCCACAGAGAAGAAAATAAATAGTTGAAAAAGTCATTATTTTTCCTGGGGGACTATTTTAACAATGTCTTTTTTAACTCAGACAATTTTAACGATGTCTTTAATAACTTTCGAGGCCGGCAAGTTTCAATCCCTCAAGAACCCTATGGACTAGTATGGAGGAGTGATCTAGCTCTCAGATTTCATCAAAAATATCTTAATTCGTGTTCCGAAGATGAACGAAGGTCTTACGGGGTTGGAACAACATGAGGGTGAGTAAATACTGACAGAATTTCCATTTTTGGGTGAACTATCCCTTTAATATTAAGTTTCTTGTGGAAGAGCTGCATGTGATGAGCTTTGATATATCATGTGACTCATCACTGCTGTGATTGTTAGTTGTCAGTGTATCACAAAGGTACAAAACAGATATTAATACTTCAATATGTCGCTAAATCAACATTATATCAGATAATGAGATGCGGTTTGTTTCTGTAAATTTTAAGTCAGTAAAACCTTGCTACCGTAAAGTCTTGCCACTGTATTTTATACGGTACATTTCTGGCAACCACAGCTGCCGGTATTTTACCGTAAATTGAACAGATTTTTTTACAGTGCATGGAGTGACTGAGGAGAGTGACACATGATGGGACTTTCCTCTAAACCCTGTAAGTCCACAAGTGCCGTTTGGTGTGGTAAGTTGCCGACACCAATGGGAACGACGGCATTCCTCTCGGCTTAAACACACCAATACTGCAGGTCAGAGCTCCATTTGTCTTTTGTGCTTTTGCTCCAGAAATAAACGATGATGAGATTGAAGGGAAGAGAAAGGGAGGGAAACTGCCATATTACCCAGCAGATGTCCCGTACCCGTGTGCCACATGCCAGCCAGATCTTCTGTGAGTCATCCTTCAGTTTATTTGTCCTGCTTTCTTTCTTTCTGAAATTTATCAGCATTCTGATATTTTCTCTTCACAGAAAGTGCAGGACTGGAGCTTGTTTGGATGTTAATGGTCAACACCTGCATAAAAGGTACTTGCTATGTTTTATGTTGCCTGCAAGTCATTTCAGGGTGATCATATTTAATTTCAGAGCTTGCAAAGTTAAGAATCATAAAGGAATCATATAGGAATAAATTCGAATTGTAAGTTTGCATGCACACTGATGAAGATTAGCCTAAAAAAAAGCTTTAATTGTGTTGCAATACTGCTAAAAAGTCAAACACGCAGTTTCTGAACTTGTAATGAACTTCCCAGGAGAGGCAGAAGCGAGATTGTGCTGCATGTGCATTTAGTCACACATGAAATTTCTTATGTATCTTGATTATGGATTACTTGTCATGTGCAGTTGCATTGTTTTCTCTTAGTTTGCTTGAAATACAATTATTCCCTGTAAAAAATGGTTTGTCCATGTATAATAGGGATCTACAGTTATTGCATGCTCCAATGAAAAATTGTGATATGTTTTTCTTTGGGAGGAAGACCAGAAACACTGATGCACAGCTATCCGTCACCTTGAAATATTCTGGTTTCTTTGTTTCAGATGATTAATTTGGCACGTCTTCATGATAAATATGGGCTGAAGATGTTTTGGAAAGAGAAGATTGAAAGCCACGTTGAGAGGATGGGAAATGAGGACTCAAGAATGAACAAAAGCGCGTTATCCAAGTGTGTATGTCTATCAAGCTCTTTTCAGATGATTGCTGCTATAGAATAACTTTATCCAATGTGTTGCTTTCCTTTCTGTCCCTTTTCGGGGTTATTCTGGGGCGGTAATTGCAAAGACAGATTAGGCCGAGTAAATCAAAATGGAAAGATCATTTTGATAAACGACCACCAGTCACAAATTCAAACTTGCCAGGGATGGACTTTATGGGAGAAAACTGAAGAAACTCATAATTGTTTTTTCTGACCTAGTTTTGGATCCATAAACAGTGTCTTGCTTTTGGAAATGAAAAGCATCCCAATGACAGTCCGTAGGTTCATGGGTAATTCCAGGCAAGTTTCTCTTGCTTGTTTTTGCTGCCCTCTCAGTGTTTCCTCACTGTCTCTTCAGAAAGGTCAGGGTGGATTAGCACGTAACATGGGTACAAATCTCCCGGCTTTGGACCTCGTTGAAATCAATGTGAATGACAGCTGTGAGACAAGTGCGGCTTTCAGGGTGTGCAAATATATATATATATAGATAGATAAAAGCAAATTCAAAGGTTTATTAAAAAAGGCACTAAACTTGGATCAAATACCTATAAAATTTCAATTAAACAGTTAAAAAGATCCCCCAATTAATTTGAATCAATGAGCCAATAGCACTGCCATACATGTTCTTCAAATGTAGCCTATACATTGCATATAAATAAATTACACCTTATAGCCTATATATATACTCACCGGCCACTTTATTAGGTACCCCATGCTAGTAACGGGTTGGACCCCCTTTTGCCTTCAGAACTGCCTCAATTCTTCGTGGCATAGATTCAACAAGGTGCTGGAAGCATTCCTCAGGGAGTTTGGTCCATATTGACATGATGGCATCACACAGTTGCCGCAGATTTGTCGGCTGCACATCCATGATGCGAATCTTCCCGTTCCACCACATCCCAAAGATGCTCTATTGGATTGAGATCTGGTGACTGTGGAGGCCATTTGAGTACAGCGAACTCATTGTCATGTTCAAGAAACCAGTCTGAGATGATTCCAGCTTTATGACATGGCGCATTATCCTGCTGAAAGTAGCCATCAGAAGTTGGGTACATTGTGGTCATAAAGGGATGGACATGGTCAGCAACAATACTCAGGTAGGCTGTGGCGTTGCAACGATGCTCAATTGGTACCAAGGGGCCCAAAGAGTGCCAAGAAAATATTCCCCACACCATGACACCACCACCACCAGCCTGAACCGTTGATACAAGGCAGGATGGATCCATGCTTTCATGTTGTAGACACCAAATTCTGACCCTACCATCCGAATGTCGCAGCAGAAATCGAGACTCATCAGACCAGGCAACGTTTTTCCAATCTTCTATTGTCCAATTTCGATGAGCTTGTGCAAATTGTAGCCTCAGTTTCCTGTTCTTAGCTGAAAGGAGTGGCACCCGGTGTGGTCTTCTGCTGCTGTAGCCCATCTGCCTCAAAGTTCGACGTACTGTGCGTTCAGAGATGCTCTTCTGCCCACCTTGGTTGTAACGGGTGGTTATTTGAGTCACTGTTGCCCTTCTATCAGCTCGAACCAGTCTGGCCATTCTCCTCTGACCTCTGGCATCAACAAGGCATTTCCGCCCACAGAACTGCCGCTCACTGGATGTTTTTTCTTTTCGGACCATTCTCTGTAAACCCTAGATGATGGTTGTGCATGAAAATCCCAGTAGATTAGCAGTTTCTGAAATACTCAGACCAGCCCTTCTGGCACCAACAATCATGCCACGTTCAAAGTCACTCAAATCACCTTTCTTCCCCATACTGATGCTCGGTTTGAACTGCAGGAGATTGTCTTGACCATGTCTACATGCCTAAATGCACTGAGTTGCCGCCATGTGATTGGCTGCTTAGAAATTAAGTGTTAACGAGCAGTTGGACAGGTGTACCTAATAAAGTGGCCGGTGAGTGTATGTGTGTGTGTGTGTGTGTGTATACACTGTAAAAATGAATACGCTTTATCTAATAAATAGAATTGTGGCAACAGATTACAAGCAATATTCTTAATTAAATTGAACAAATAAAAAATTGAGTAATAATTAATCAAATTATTCCTTAAAAGTTAACCATTTAAAATGAGTAAAGTTTACACCAAAAAATTATAAATTATTAAAAATATTAATTAAGAACTCTTTATTTTATATTGCCAACATTGAAGACACCTGATGTTTACAAGCAGAATCACTGAAGGAGAAAACTAATTTTAAAACAAACCTAAAACAAACACCGATCACCATAATGGTGACTTCAATTTATGTTTTTTTGGTTGCTGTTGTAAGTTTTACTCATTTTAAATGGTTAACTTTTAAGGGATTAATTTGATTAATTATTACTCAATGCTAATTTGTTAAATTTAATGAATAATATTGCTTTTAATCTGTTGCCACACATTTTTTGATTAGATAAAATATATTCAGTATTACAGTGTATATCAGACTCGCCTATGTAAAAATACAGCAGTAAAACGCTTGTATCATTACGACTCAATGTTTTCCTTCAGGTTACGTGAAGAGTGGGTCCAGCGGCTTCAGTTCCGGAACCAACATGTGATCGAGACCATGAGAGAGGAACAAATAAGAAGAGCTCAGAGGGTTCAAGGGATTTTAAGAGTTTAGACGTCAGCATGAAAACAAAAAGCACTTCTCTAATGCACTTCCTAAGAAGAGCCTGACATTATACACTCTCAGTAAAAAGGTACACAAGCTGTCACTGGATAACTTTTGGTACCCTTGAGGTACTAAGATGCCCTCTTTTGGTATAATGATGATGACAGTGACAGCTTTTGTACCTGTTTTCCTGAGAGTGTATATCAGTAAGTCACAGTCTATTTCTTTAACTTAACTAAATAGTTTTTTGATGTAGCCTTTTAAGACAGAAAGATGCAGACATACACCATTAAGCTGAATGTGATCTTGCCTTCCAGCATTCATCTTTCATATAAGGCTCATTGAGTTACATGGAATACGTTCTTGTTTTTATTAAAATTGAAATATCATCCTTTCACTGTGTTGTTTTTTGACGCTTACTGAAAAAGAGCATTTGCATAATTTATCATGGTCCCTCGCTTTCTGTTCAACTCTGTTATAACATTTCCCTCTTTAAAAATAAGTTTGCTCTGTTTGACAAATGAGACATGATGTCAGTTGTCAGTTTTTCTTGTGTGCAGATGTAAAAAGAGATTACCTTTTTCATTTTCACTTTCATTTCATTTGCATTTACATTGAAAAAAAAAATCCATTTGGCATGCAAACCTTAATTTTGCCATCTGTCTTTTCTATTGTGATGAAAAGAGGAACTTGTTAAGTTGCATTGGTCAGTTTTCTTAGTAATTTCCAGCAAACGTGTCTAAATGTGGGTTTTTTTTGTGTGTGCTTTTGCTCATGATCATGATGGGAAATGCACGGCCAGAGTGAACAGGACTCCTAGCAATAAATTTTTTGGTGATATTGTGGATTATAACACGTTCATTTTGAATTCCAGGTTCTTTATGCTAAATATCCCAACATTGGTGGTAGTTTGAGTTTCTGAATTAAACATTTCTGGGTTGACTGGAACAATCCTGTCTGAAACTTTAGTCCTAACCCTATCAGCTATAACGGTCACTGGTCTGACCAAACAAAAGCCATGCTTCATACAGATTTTGTTGTTTATTTCTCTCTCTCTTTTCAGTTGACACTGTGAAAACTACAAGAAATAAAAACATATTCGATGCCAGACTGATCTCATGAAATTGCGTATGTATGACACGCCAATTCGTATTTCCATTTTTGGCGCGCTATCAACACGCATAATCGCTTTTCAGCGTGTTTATGAACGCCGTTGACTTTATGTTACATTACTGTATATATAAATATATGACCTACCTCAACCTCTTCCCTAAACCTACCCGTCACTGGGGTTAATAGCGTTTATAAGTCTCCCCCTACCATACAAGGAAAAAAAATATCGCTCCCCAGATGTAGATCCACATTTTGCTTCGTTTCGCTCGGACATTTAACGGCGTGTACAGACACGTGGAATCACGCGGACATTAATGGCGTAGACATACACGCATACACCCGTGTTGCCAGATTTCGCAAGACAAATAAGCAACCAGGCCGGTAAAAACAAGCCCAAAACAAGCAACTTTTTCTCATTGACAGTAAAAGAGCTCTTTTAGAGCTTTTTTAAAGAAAAGAGCCCCTCTAGGTTTCGGGAAGAGAAAAATAATCTGTGTGCACGTTTTACAATCCGTGGGGACGGATGGTTTTAAACTGGGTACAGATTGTCAATTTACATCTACGTGGATAGATTGGTAAACTGTACGCAGTTTTCGCTGTGCTCACGGTAGCCTACAGCTTGGCTGTCCATCCAGTGTTAGTACTGAGCCCAAATAAAATCTTACTGAAAACTCATTTTTGAGATATCAACCTAAAATTTGGAACACAACTTCTTCAGATTTTTTACTTACATTTTCTTGCAGTTTTAGAGTAAAATATATTTTGTAATATATATATATATATATATATATATATATGTAAGCAATAAGGTACGAGAGGCTGTGCTGTATCGTGAATAAGTAACGGATAAAGGGCGTTGTTAGGCACGACGCGAAGCGGAGTACTTATTCATGATACAGCACTTGCCTGGAGTATCTTATTGCTTTTATAAAACGGCTGCCACACAATATTAAAGTAAAAAACAATATTAGTGCAACTTCCTTGAAGTAAAATCACTAAAAGCCTACCTTCCGCTGGAAAAAATAGTCCCCGAGTGTGAACAGCAACAACGTTCCAGTGTGTAAAATGCATGAAAGCTCAAATAAAAACAACATAGAACCGCAGTGTTGTGCAGCGATCAATGAGAACCGTTGGGTGAAGCGGTCGTAGCCGTGTTTTATCGTGAATAAAGCACAGCTCTTGACCAATCAGAATCAAGGATTCGAACTAACCGTTTTATAAATATATATATATATATATATATATATATATATATATATATATATATATACAAAATATACATATATTTTTGTAACTTTTTTCTGTTTCACTTTCGTAATTTCGTAATACTTCACTTCAACAATAAATATGGCAAATGTCTTCTTTAAAACAAGACCAAATAGTTTTATATCAGGCTGCACGATTAATCGTACGATGTTGTTATGCGCATCTAATCATTAAAGCCGGTTCCTTGATTAGCAGTAAACCACCTTCACCTGCTTTCAGATGGAGCGGAATATACTACAAAGAGCCGTAGTTAACTGACAAGCTGAGCCATATCGCATTAAATATCGCTGGCGATACGTCCTCAATATTAACGCGATTTGGCTCAGCTTGTCAGTAAGTTACGGCTCTTTGTAGTAAATGCCGTTCCATCTGAAAGCAGGTGAAGGTGGTTTACTGCTAATCAAGGAACCGGCTTTAATGATTAGATGCGCATAACCACATTGTGCGAATTAATCGTACAGCCCTAGTTCTATATATTCCAAAGCATTTTTGAATTACAACCATTTTAGTTTGATGATTATGATTATGATTGTCATGTCTATGCGAAAAAAGGGGGAGTGACAGTTAAAGGGTTAAACTATAATATCTCTATAATATCTAAAAAAAAAAATGAATATATAAAAACTCACCTACGGTCCAGTCACTATCAGTCACGAGTGGCACATTATTTTTATTTAAATGTCACTCACTGATGTTTTTCTAACCAGAAAAAAAACCTGAAAAAAAAAAAACATTGCCCAGCTTTGCCTCTGATTGGCTAGTAGCCTACTCGTTGCCATCTGGGTCCAAGGGTCAATATTACTACTCCCAAGGGTGGGAAAAAAAACTCTGTGAATGGGGAAAGGGAGAGAGGGAACAGGCAAGACAAACTCCTACTACGTTTAACATATAGAAAATATCTGCTTGGCAACTAGAAGGGGACAAGCCCAAATAAGCAACTACACTTTAGAAACAAGCCCCCCCAAAAAAAAACGCGACCCGCGACTACCAATATTTGTAAGCGACTTTACAGAAAAACAAGCCCAAAGTCGCTTAAAATAAGCAGACTTGGCAACACTGGCATACACACGGGTAGCTCAAAATCATATAGATAACACGCCACTTGACTTGAAAGTGGCGTGTATGTTACGCAAAAGTAATGATGCGCGGTAAAAATGAAAATGCTGTATCTAATCAATATAATTGTGGCAACAGATTACAAGCAATATTATTAATTAAATTTAACAAATTAGAATTGAATAGCCTAATTATTAATCAAATTATTCCTTAAAAGTTAACCATTTAAAATAAGTAAAGTTTACACCAAAAAATGTAACAAAAATATCTCACTGACAGACAGACGTCAAAGATGAATTAAGAACTCTTTATTTTATATTGCCAACATTGAAGACAAATGATGTTAACAAGCAGAATCACTGAAGGAGAAAAACGTCATTTTAAAACACCGATCACCATAATGGTGACTTCAATTTATGTTTTTTTGGTTGTTGTACGTTTTACTCATTGTACATGGTCAACTTTTAAGGAATTAATTTGATTAATTATTACTCAATTCTAATTTGTTAAATTGAATTAATAATATTGCTTGTAATTTGCCACAATTTTTTGATTAGATAAACATATTAATTTTTACAGTGCGTCATGTTGCTTGTGCCAATGTCCGATAATATGCAAATGAATGTCACAACAGAAATACGCCAAATCCAATCAACATCATGAATAGCACATCACATCGTGCACATAAAGTAGGCCTAATATAAAACAACATTATGAAATATATATAAAGGTAAATAACCTTGTGCGCCTCTCCAGACTACTGTCGCTTCTCTACATCCATGTTCGTTCAGGCCCAAATGCCGCTCCAAACTGAACAGGGTCATATGACACAGTACGTTTTCTACGTAAATCTCACTTAGAGAACCCATAACTTTAAACACCTCAAAGGGCATATTTGGAAATATCGGCTTCTGAATATCACAATTGATATCACAAAACAAAACGTTTTTAAATTATATTTCAGCATAAACATCCATCACTAGACAGGTACTGAACATAGTCTAGCTAACATTTGTATTTAATGTATGTTGTAATGTGAAGTTTGAGGATTGGGGAGCTTGAGCGCTGTAACAGACACAGGTGATGTGCATCAACTGGTAAGAGATACTGACCTCTGGTGGTAAATGGATGGTACAGCAGCATGTGTTATAATGACAGGAAATTGCAATGTATAATTGAGAGATTTGTGCCAAGTGGTCAGCGAACTGTTTTTGTGTGCTAGGCGACAAAATTGTTTAATGTAATGCTATACCAATGGATTAGGCACATTTGTCATAGCATAAAACAGCAATGACAATGAAGGCGCAAAGACTCTTAGGTTGATTTTTTGGATTGATTTTCTTTTGGGAAGTTGACATAGGAAATGTTGCACTGAAAGTGACACAAGTGCAAATGTTACAACTTACCCTATTTGTGGGGTTAAAGGGATAGTTCATTTATATATTTTAGCTTACCTCAAGGGCATCCAGGATGTAGGTGTCTGTTTCCACAGCATTTTCAATTTTTGGTCAAACCGTTGTTGTCTGTCAGTCATATATATAATGCACGTATGGGGGTCCGCCTCAAAGAGCACAGAAGTCCAAATTAAACATGATTTAATGACTCGTGAATTTAAGTACACACTGATGGCCTAGACATGAAACGAGCGGTTTGTGTGAGAAAACGAACAGTATTTATATAGTTTTTACCTCTTGTTAACAGCCGTCGATCTGAATCAGATGTCCAACTGAACCGAACCGTCTCCAGACGTTTCGCCAGAAGCGATCTCTCACGCAGTCACGCATTATTTACACGGAGATTCGGAAGTCTTACCTTGTGTCCTGTGTATATGTCCCCCCACTTTTAAAAATCCTGTTTGTGTCCCCCCACTTTCAAATAAATTTTATAATTTTTAACTATTAAGTCACCTGTTGTTGGTGTCGTTTCATCGCCAATTGTGCCGCAACCGCGATACCTGCTCATCAAAACTTTCAGTGAGCTATTTTTAGAGAGTGCACGCGACGTTCCTGGACGTGTTCAGCACGAATCTACACAGGCTCGCTTCTGCTCATCAGCGGTTGCGAACAGTGTTGCCAGATCTCGCGAGACAAATAAGCAACCAACCCGGTGAAAACAAGCCCAAAACAAGCGACTTTTTCTCATAGACAGCAAAAGCGGTTTTTTTCTACGGAGCCCCCCTAGGTTTCGGGACGAGAAAAAAACTACAATCTCTGGGGACGGATCGGATAGTTTTAAACTGTGAATGTCAATTTACATCCACGTGGACAGTTTTGTAAAACTGTGCACACGGTACAGTTTATTTTTCTTCTGTAATAAAGCTTGGCTGCCCATCTAGTGTTGGTACTGTGCCCAAATAAAATCTGACTGAGAGCTAATTTTGAGATGTCAACCTAAAATTTAGAACTTCTTCAGATTTTTGGCTTACATTTTCTTGCAATTTTAGAGTAAAATATATATTTTGCAATATATATATTTTATATAAAATAGAAATAATTATATTTTTACATTGTTCAGTTTTCATAAACTCAAAGTTATAACTTTTTTCTGTTTCACTTTCATAATTTCATAATACTGCACTTCAAAAATAATTTGGCAAATGTCTTCTTTAAAACAAGACCAAAGGTCTATATTCCAAAGCATTCTTGAATTAAAACCATTTGAATAGTGATTTTCATGGAAAAAAGGGGGAGTGACAGTTAAAGGCTTAACAGTTAAACGATATTAAATTAATATCTATATCTAAAATATCTAACATATAATTAATATATATATATAAAACTCTCCTACAGTCTAGTAGTCAGTATCAGTCGCGATGGTCCAGACTCGCAAGTATTTTCATTTTAACATCACTCACTGACGTTTAACTAACCAGAAAAAAAAACGAAAAAAAAAAAAAAACAACAACGATTGCCCTGCTCTGCCTCTGATTGGCTAGTACTCGTTGCCATCTGGGTCAGAGCCAATTAGAAGCAGGATGTGGGTGGGAAAAAACTCTATGAATGGGGAAAGGGAGAGAGGGAACAGGCAAGACAAACTCCTACGTTTAAATAACATAGAAAATATCTGCTTTGCAACGAGCTGGGAGCAAGCCCAAATAAGCAACTACACTTTAGAAACAAGCCCAAAAAAACGCGACCCGCGACTCCCATTATTTGCAAGCGACTTTACAGAAAAACAAGCCCAAAGTCGCTTAGAATAAGCGGACTTGGCAACACTGGTTGCGAATGCGGCGGAGTCAGCGATGAATCAGGTGACTCTAAGCTAGTGTCATATGATCCTGGCCCTGCTCTTATTTATGCAAATGCTTTTAAACCATTTATGCGCGAGAAGACAAAAAGAACGCAGCGCGCTGCTATATCCTCCTGTCCTGATACACACACACACACACACACACACGACGTGCGCAGTATCGAGTTCTATTTTGCCGCTTGAACAAACAAAAACACAAATGTATGTCAAAATGTCCGTTTTGTCAAGTATCCCCACAAGAACAGTCTTGAATTAGTTAAATAAAATCTTAAACGAAAGTAAAGAGTAGTGAGAGAATGAGATGCATGAGATCCTGTCAGCATAACAAGTGACAGCATCCATTGATTCTCTCTCTAGGTAAAGTTAACCAAAGAACAAAGGAACAGAAAATATAACTGCTCTTGACTAAATGATGCTTGAAGCTGTTATGTAAGGTTTGTTTTAAGTTAACTTAAATTATAAGTTGTTATATTTTTTAACCCTAATGTTTAAAATTTGTGGATCATTTTTATTGAGACATCAGTAGCTTTAATATCAGTGATACTGGCCTTCATTCATAAACAGAAGCCATTAAACAATTATTTTAAAGGGTTAGTTCACCCAAAAATGTAAACTCTGTCAGTAATTACTCGCCCTCATGTTGTTCAACCCTGTAAGACTTTCGTTCTCTTCGGGACACAAATTAAGATTAAAATAGTCCAAGCGACTACAGTGGCTCTACCTGAAATCTCACGGCCCACAGAGAAGGAAATGAATAGTTGAATAAAGTCGTTATTTTTTTATTTATTTTCTTGCACACAAAAAGTATTCTTGTCGTTTGATAAAGTTAAGATTGAGCCACTGTAGTCACTTGGATTATTTCACGATGTCTTCAATAACTTTTCGAGACCGGCAAGTTTCAATTCCTCAAGAAGCCAATGGACTAGTATGAAGGAGTGATCCAGCTCTCAGATTTCATCAAAAATAGCTTAATTCATGTTCTAAAGATGAATGAAAGTCTAATGGGGTTGGAACAACAGGAGGGTGAGTCATTACTGACAGAGTTTTCATTTTGGGGTGAACTATCCCTTTAAATATACTGTCTTTGTTTCTACATTACAGTGGAAATTGAAGCTCACATTATTTACATTTTTATTTACACACAAAACATTAATGGCTAACATTTTGACTTAATAAAAATATTCTCTAACGTCTTGGCGATCGGCCCCTATAAACAATAAAGACATTTTTCTCATACATATAGCCTACTATTCTTTTTGTCAGAATTTATCATTATAATCAAATTATTTCCTGTTTTTTGTATCACCATAGTCCCTAAATGTATACTTCCAAAAAAAGGGATTCAAATCGAAAACATTTTCCCACATTGTGTGTCCCCCCCACTTTTCAAACCAAAGTTACGACCCTTGAAAATCGAGAGACATGAAACTAAAAGACTAGGATAAGAATGACACCATTTACCAATCAAAAGTATTCCATACAGCCCAAATATAACACTGCATAATGTTTTTGTTCAAACTGAGTGTTTAATAATCATAAAACAGTAATTCTATATCTTAACACACACTGTATACTAATATATTTTATAGATGATAATGCATATGTGATAGTATGTGGCATTACAGTAGCAAAACTATAAAATAATTGAAGACAATGTGATAAAAAAGTAATCTCAACTTATGTTACATCAATGTACAGCGCATTATTATTAATAATAGTATGCTGATGCTAGAACTTTCCCTTTATGACAAAAGTGTGCAGCTGTATCAGTTAACCAGTAGATGCACCATTAACTTCCTTAAAACATTCAGCAACAGTCTAATAGCATCAGTATTGCAGATTGCAAGCTACTGTCATAATCCAGCTCAACAAAAACCCAGTTAATTCATATAAATAAAGATAAAAACAGTGCAACAAAAACTGAGCATTGCTAACAATATCAAAAACTCATTGTAACATAAAACAGTATTCATTCTCTATAATGTGTTTTATTGCAATGCTTAGACGCACAAAAGAAGAGTTGCATAACTTCCCGACAGAAAGTTTTTAAAAAAAAGGTGACACTTCCTACTGAAATGTGGTAGAATTAGCTACTTGTGATGTCCGGCATATCTTCAAGTTTCATTTTAAAACGAGAAATAAAGGCAAAATATTTTTGCCAAGAAAATGACTCTGGGAATAATCTAACCAAAAAAAAAAGACACATCAACAATGGCTATGTAATTGCATTAGATACAAAACATCAAAGCAAGTAAGAGTCTTATTTGAAAGTGCATATATTTGGCATAGAAACAGATACAACTCTAATATCCAACAGATAAAAGCTTATCTTCACTACAATGAGTGTATTTGTTGTGACTGGGTAGATCGTGACATTTGCGTTCCCTCCTCAGTGAAAGCCCTTTCAAACACACGTCTTAGAGAAAGTTTAACTTTGTTCTTAAAATCCTGCCCCATGAAGACATAGAGAATGGGGTTCAGGCAGCTGTTGATATACGCCAAAGAGATGGCCAATGGATCCAGTGCCAAAGCCAAGTCCCTTGATTCCCCTCCGTACTTCATGATCAAGTCCACCATGTGATACGGCAGCCAGCACAGAAAAACGCCACAATAACAGCCAACATGATGCGAAACGCTCGGCCAGAGTGAAAATTACTCGAGCCTAACTTGCGAGCGATGACTCCATAGCATGATGTGATGCATATGAGCGGTATCAAAAAGCCAAACACAAATCTGATGATACTCAACATTCCAGATGTTGCAAAGTCCCCTTCTTCGTCAGCATGAAATGTGCAAAGTGTGACGTTAAAATCCACATCAGTGAAAGTTTGTCTTGATATCATAAAGGGCAAGCTGAGCACCAGAGCCAGAAGCCAGGCCACTACACAGGACAGCCGTGCGAGAAACAAGCTGCGATGATTTTGAGCCCAAACCGGTGTGATCACTTGGGTAAATCTATCTAGACTGATCAAGTTCAAGGTGAAAACACTGGCAAACATGTTAATAACTATAACAGAGGGGAGAATCTTGCACATGACGGATCCATACGGCCAGTGATGGTCAAGAAGGATCTCCGCCACACTGAACGGTACTGCAAAGGCAGCACAGGAGGTCGGCAGTGGCTAGATTGAGAAACCATACTGTGTTAACGGTCCTCTTCATCTTCATTCCAGCAATGTACACAACAAAGATGTTTCCGGGAACGCCGAGTAGAAACGTCAGGCTGTAGACGACCAGAGAAATCACCCTCATAGAATTGCTCATCTCTGAAGACATTAGGTTTGTCTTGCTTTCATAATTGCTCCACTGATCATCATATCCACTGAAGTTCATGTAGTTATCTTCAAAATATTCAGCAGATGTTTGGTTCATTTTGCTTGAGATGATCAAAAGTGCTCTGTTTATCCTGTAAAAATCATGTGTTATCAGTCAATGCTTTTATCTAAAATTACTTCCTGATTAGGAAAAAGCAACTTGAGTGAGGCAACAATATTCGTATCATTAAACAATAAAGTTAATATTTTATGCACATCAGATATTGTCTTACAAAAGTGTACTCACCTCACCAGCTGCTCTGTACTTCTAGTGATACTTTCCCCCTTTCGCCGCCACTTGAAGGCGGAACCACAGGAAATGGAAGGAAGTCCTTTGATTAAAAGACTAAGAACTACATGAATACATTTCTTCTTTAACCGACAATTTGATTTTCATTCTTCTTTCTAGAATGTTGATCTAATCTAATAGAATGTTTCACATTCTTGGTTTCCTCCTTTAAAGAATGGTAAAACTCTTTTAAAGGTGGCAAAACCACAATTAGAGAAGTATAGAGAAGCTGTGGATATTAACAACTTGTTAAACTGCAAAAGTTACTGTACATTATGACTAGTCACTATTTGCTGCTATATGTAGAAAAGGCTGTAACCACCAGACATAAACAGCAGTTTCTAAACTAGTTGACAAGACAATGCAAGTAAACTTGTACTATGGCAATAGCATCATATTGTCGAATCTGTTTACAAAATGATGGCAGATTACTCAGCATGACTGTTTGAGTAATACATTCCTAAGAGCTGACTACATGTGAATCCGGAAGGTAATTAGATATTTGTTTACCTTACTAAATTGGATGAGCTGGCTCACATTAAATGACCCATGAGTTTAAAATTTTGACTAAATTTAGACAAGTTTTCTTTTTCTGTCTTTTTCCTTTAAAAAAAATTAAAAAGTAACACAATTAATTGAGATTACTTATTTAATCTGGGAACACTTTTTAAGGGATCATGAACTGTCTTTTTAAATCTTATTATATTGTTGTCTGAGGTCAACTTATTACGTTCGCTTGGTTTTTGCATTCAAAAACATCAAAATTAATAAGTAATAGGCTATTTTCTACCCTAGTTTTGAGCCTAGCTGAAAAATGCTTGTTTTTTATTGGCATCTTGCACTGAAGACTTGAAAGTAAAGCCCACTGCTGTTAGTGGATAACAGTTTTGCATATAAGTTTAACTCGCTCGTTCGATGCACTTGGGGAAATTGTTTTGAAAACGTCCAGTGTTGTAAAATGGCAACCGGAATGATTCGACCATACATGTTCGACCCAATTCTACAAATCTAGTCTTGTTTACAAAACATCCTCAGTGAAATGAAGCGAACAGACGGACAATGTTTTACCTCATCAGCTGGAACGTCATTAAAAATAAAGTTTATCCATGCAGTCCTATTGGAATCCAGAGGAAGCTTATGCAACAACTGTCTTCTTCCACAACCAGGCACTGCACAATATTTTGTATTGCTCGGTAGCTCGATACGGTTTGTCATCACGAGGTAGGCATCTATGTTATTTAGCTATGTGTGTAATGCGTGAATCGGTGGGCGGGGCTAAACCAGCCATTAAAGTAGATGTTGATCTTATTCTGCGGGGGTGTGTTTTATCCTTTTTGTCGTCATAGTTCCCCACTTTTAAAAACGAGTCGTTTGCTGAGCCTGGTGTCAATAAAAGCTTTTTTTAGACTAACAAGGATGTTTTCAGTTCTGAAACTTACAGGATATTCTTATAATATGATGACCTCTTAGATGCCAAAAGCTCAGGGAAAATTTGATTTCTCAGTTCATCACCCCTTTAAAAGGAGTTTCTGTGAGTTAAAAAAAAATAATGAACAGATCCTTAAACTCATTAAAAGTCTGGAATAAACAATCAAGACAGTCACAAAAATGATACAGTTTATTGTGTAATTTAATATTTTTATTGGAAATATTTTGTAAACATTGATCTGCCCACTTTATTGCATGAGAAAAATACAAATAAAAAAAACTAAAATAAAATGTGATTATTTACACCGTGGTTTTGGCAAAACAGTTGAACCTAATTATGTGCTTAATTACTAAATAAAAAGGAAAGCAAATGAGCTTTAAAAAGGTACCAACACCAAAACCTACAGAAATAATTTAATTTTCAAACATTACTTCAGTCTTTCATTGAAAAGACACCCACCCACCTCATCTGGCAACAACTATACACAAACAGCAGAGCAATGGAACTATGTTTTTTCATATAATCTATGTCAACCGTCAACATCATCATTCAACAGTTTTGAGAGTTATTTCTTGCTGTCAAAAGCGCACACACAAAAGTGTAAAATGTTACACTACAGCTATCAGTACAGGTCATATGTCCACAGAAATGTTTATCTTTATAGGAAATACTATACCACTGAATCGGTTCATGCAAGGAGAAAATCCATTATGTAACATACAATATGCAACAGTGAGAATGAGTTTAACATTGGAATTAATACAGGTTTACAGTTTGTTTAAAAAAATCGAATGCAATATTGAATTCCACCAGTAGCTTCACAGCATCCCAAATATTCCACAAATAACCGTAATTCTTGTCAATTCAAGCTAAATACAGGATCCTGATGTGCGGTTAAATTAAATATATACATAATCAAATCTGTACAGTACAAATTGTCAAACATTTTTACTCTCAGATGTCTCCCAACTGCTGTTTCTATGGATTTGAAACCAACTTTAGCTTAAACAGCAATCAACCAGCAGAATAGGTTTCCTTACACAGGGTGCAACAACAAGAAGTTTTAAGAAAGTGGCATTTTGTCTCCACAAAAAAAAAAAAAAAACAGTCTATAATAAGTTTTTCTGGCTGTCATCATAACGGTCTATGGGTAACTCCAAACTTACACAGAGGTGACAATGTAAGACCCACTTTCAGTCGTGTCTCCTTTAGTGTCTCTTTTTTTTGCACTGCTTGTAATAGGTGTTGGGATCTGAGATGGTCTAGGAGTTATGCTGTCAGCACTACTCTTTCTGGGGCTTGGTGTGTAATTAAAAGGACTTACTCTAGCAGCCACGGCACCACTAGGGGAGCTGTGTTTGCTAGAGTTAGTTGAGCTAAATGGTGTGCGTTCAGCAACTGGGAATTCATGGACCTCTGTGGCAATGTTTGGATTACTTGGTGCAGGCTTGATGTCAGTGACTTTTTTATCAAGAGACTCGCAACTCCTGAGTAAATTCAGATTTGCTTCTGAACCCAGGTGGGCCACAGCTGCATTCTCACTTCCTTGTGGCTGTTTTGAGTGTGATTCACTTAAGTCCCTATCACAAGGAAGCCCTTTGCTTGACTGGCTGTCAATAACAGGAGGTGTGTTTGCTGTGGGTGATTTACTAGACCTTGGATTGTTTATGGGGCAGTCTTCAATTCTCACCCAGACATCTTCTGTCTTGGACAGAGCAGCACCCATTGAATGAGCAGCATCATCAGTTGAATCTGGTAAGTCTAATGTCATAGAAAGTGGATTTGAGGTTTCACTCTCTTTCATTTTCCTCCATGTTCCTTTGCGTTCCAGGCCCCCCTCTTTACCTGATTTTTGAGGTGGATTAGTAGGTTGCCGCTCATCCTCGCTTCTCCCCTTTTCACTGGACTCAGACGAAGCAGAGAGAATGGAAGAGCTGCTGCCAGTTCTTTTCCAAGTGCCTACTCTTGGGAGAGAAGATGAATGTTTGCTGTGCTCCCTTTTCCATGTCCCTGTCCTGTTGATTGGGAGCCTGGAAGGGCTTTCTGAATGAGAACGGGAAATGTCATGCCTTCGGAGTGACTTGCTATCACCATTCTCTGCTGAGTTCTGATCATGAGGGGACTTTCTCCAACCACTTCCCTGGTAAGGTAGAGTAAGTGACATATCTGGTAAAGATGGACTAGATACTGGAGTCTGTGACTGGCTTGGAGACGAAGGAGACAAGGACTCGAAAGATGCAGACTCCTCTAGTTTCCTTTTTAGTGTTGGACTAGGGGCTTCTTTGATAAATGTTGACTGCCGAACAAGTCCAGGCTTCTCGGGACCGGTCAGACTCACTCCCACTTGACTTTGTGGATGACATTCTGGACAACTCTGCCTTCTTTGAAGGGCCTGTGGTTCCGCACTGGTTTAGACTTTTTGAGGCAGATTCACTTCTAGGAATTCCACTGGTACTTCTCTGCAAACCACTCTGCTTTGCTGGTGTTTGCAGGCCCAGCTGCCTCCCTGGAGAAGTGTAAGCCATGCGTCCGGATCCCGAAGATTTTGTTGAAGCAGCACTGGGGGAAGCAGTACGAGGGCAGTTGAGATAATTTGTTAGATGGGCCCAAACCATTTCTACCAGGTGAAACTGAGGCACGACCAGGAGACTGCATGGGCCTTGTTAGAGATTGCTGAACTGGTCTAGAAGGTGTAGAGTCCCTAGACCCAGATCGAGAGGAAGCTTTACTTGACCCTCCTTGAGAAGAGGGTGAGTCCCTGGCAGGACTAGGCTCAGAATTTGATGCGACTTTAATGGTTCTTGGAGAGTTTCCAGGACCAGATGCTTGGGATGGTGGTTTTGACATTTGGCCACGCGGAGGGGTTTTTTTGGGTACTGGACTGGTGCTAGGAGAGCTGCTCCTCACACCAGGAACATGAATCATTGTCCTCCCTCTGGAGATCACAGGAGCTTGAGCTTGTCTGTGCTGAGAGGAGATGCTTTCTAGGCTGGGTCTAGGCTTTCCTGTGATTAAACTTTTATACACTTTCTTTCCTCCTTTCAGACTCTTAACAGATTCCTCCTCTTTCTTTTTGGCCTCTAAAGTGGTTTTTTCACCAGGTTTTAGTATTCTTGGCCCTTTATTTGTAGCAGGCTTATTGTCATCTTGATTTAAAGGAAGGTGGAAAGGTGATCCAATGGAGATGCCCGACTTGAGAGAGAATAGAGTCTGAATCAGAAGAACCTTGTCTGGAGAGACTCGCTGCAGCCTGATGTAGACTGCTAACTATAGAATTAGCGCCCTCTTGAATGGCTTTCCAATCAAATGATTCAGAGTCTGGTGATAAGGCTTGCTCTGAAATGGGGCTATGTGTGTCCGTGAGATCTAGCATAAGATCCGGTTCTTCTGCTAAAATACCATCTGCCAATGAGCTCTTTTCTTTCCTTACCCCCTTGTTCCTCTGCCTTACTTCTTGGTGGCTGTTTCTTTTTCTTTGGCATTGCAGAGCTGATGCATTCTTGGAGAAGGTCATCTTCAGAATCAATACTGAGAGAGCTAAGGGAACTATTTCTAGAGAAGCACACAGGGGTGTCCTCCACATGAAAAGCCTTTGGCGCATAACCAGAGGCTTGTGGCCTAGGGACTTCCATCTGAGTTGCATCATCTTTGTGTGAACAATCTTTGTTGTTGTTTTCTTGGTCAATGTCGCTTAGTGAGCTAAGTGATGAGTTTCTTGAAAAACATACAGGTGTGTCTTCAATGGAAAACTTTTGCTTCTCGTCGCACACTGCAACTGTATTTTCTTTGGGTGCTTGTTGAAAACTCAATGGTTTTTGAATGGGTTTTGTTGGAGCTGTCTGAAATGCTGATACTCTGTTGGTGTTTACTGGCTGTTCTACACTGCACTTTAAAGGGGGGAATTTTCTTTGCTCTTTATCTTTTCGTAGCTCAGCTTTTTCCTTAGACAAGTCAAGATCGTCATCCTCAAAGTCAAGTGAACTCAGTGAATCATTCCGAGAGAAGCAATAAGGTGTGCCCTCAATTGGTGTGTAATGATGCGGAGAATCAAAGGCAAACCCAGGACGTGGTCTCTCCTCAGGATTAGAAGGCTTATTGGCAAACTCTCTGACTACTTTGGGCTCCTGCTTTTTGGTTTCTTTGTTTTTATCTGGATATGATGCTGCTTCTGACAAGCTATTAGGGGCTTCTGGCCGTTTGAGCATCCTTGCTCTGTACTCGTTGCTTTGTGGCATAGGTTTTACAGGAGAAGTTGGCTTTTTCTTTTCCAGGTCCTGCTGAACTAGACTGCCAGTGGCGGTAGATGGATGCGGAGCCTGATCAGGCATCTTCTGCACTCGAAACGGCTTGTGAATTTTGCCTTTGGGCATTGCTGAATTGATACACTCTGCAAGAATATCGTCTCCTTCGTTCTCAGCAAAAGCAGACTGCATGGGAGATGATAAACCTGTATCTTTAGCTTCTGCACTTTTCCCCTCTGGCAAAGTGTCTCGTCTCTGACCAGGTGCTTCTGCATGGGGAGCTGGACTTTCAATACCAGCCAACTCATTTGGGGGTGAATCAATTGTGAGGTCACTGAGAGATGTTGCTGTGGAAAAGTTAATGGGTGTTCCCTCAACACAGTATATACGGGGCATGTCCTCACCTGTGTGTTAGAGCTACATGTTTCTGCTGTTGTCCTCTGCTTTGTGGTGGCAACAATTTATAAACAGGGAGCTGACTTGGTTTACGAGCCACAGGTGGTGGTAGTCTTGAGGTGCTTGAGGGCGATTGTTTTTTGGGTTTTCTGGATGATTTTGTTGGCATTGCAGAGTTAATACAAGCCTCTAGAATCTCTATATCATCATCATCATCCGAGTCATCCAAGATGTCTTTTCCGGCTTCAGATGTTGATGGTGGTTTCTCTTGAACTTTAGGCTCTTGGATGTCTTCTGTCTCAAGCTCTGCCTCATTACTATGGTCATCCTCATGAACTGGGGGCATTATCTTCAGCTCAACATCTTTCTGAATAAAGGGTTCATCTAAACTTAGTGCACTAAGGCTTGAAGCACAAGAGAAACCGTCTGGAGTGCTTTCAGTTGCAAAATGTAAAAGAGTATCGTTATCTGGTAAAACCTGCACTTTCTGTACAGCAGCACTAACAACCGCATGCCTTGGAACCAAATCGCGTTTTTCTGAGTGGGGTGGCACAGTAACTTTCTGTTTTACTGATGTGGATCGTGGTGGTGGAGGTGGTGGCGTCTTGCTGCGACTTGGAGGCATTGTTTGCCCAGGGCTATCAGGCAGATCACTCGGACTGATAATCCCACTGACCATCCCACTGCATGGCTCACTCTGAACAGAACTTGCAATAGAATGACTTTCGAAAACTGTCAGAGGGAGCTGACAGATGTGCATCTGCTGAACATAAGCGGAGTCTCTTGCACATAATGTTCAGGGGGACTTTTGGGTGTCTGGGCACCACTTTTGGATGGTGATTTAGCACCTGATGAAAATTCCACTGTTTTGTGATGCCTGGAACCATCTCCATGTCCCAAGTGATTTCGTGGAGGCTTGATGCGTACATAATGGACTGACGATTGGCTCTCAGCTGTGCGTTGGTCAGATGCAATGTTACTATTGGATTCTTTTTCTGATATAGGTAGAGTTGGGTAGTTGTTGGCTGAATTGACATTACGCTTGCAGCTCTCCATTTCATCTTCCTCTGAAGACAATGATGATAAAGAGCTACCACGTGAAAAACAAATGGGTGTGTCCTCCACACAATACGTCTGTATTGTTTCTTGATTTATTGTGGGAGCCTTGCATGTTGAGTTCTTCTGAACTGCTCTTGTAGGTCCTGATCTGCTTTGAGCAGAGAAGGGTGGAGTTGCTTTTGCCTACCCTGATGCTTTAAAGATGCCACAGAGGAGTTATCTTGGCTTAAATGGTCTTTGACAGAACTTTGGGTAGAAGATGGCTTTGAAATGACTAAACATGGCCTTCTTGGAAGAAGCATCAGAGTACTTCAAACTGTAATCAATAGGCTGTTCTACATGATGATTTTCATTGTATTTCATGCTGTAGTTGGGAGTTTGCTCATCAAGCTGCTCTTCCTCTGAATAGCGCTCACTGTAGTTTGTGGGTTTGTCGTCGGCATAATCATCAACAGTGCAGATGGTTTGAGAGATTTTTTTGTTAAGTCCATGACTTGACCCACTGTTGATTTGTTCAGTTGAGCCCCTTGATCTAAATCCAGGCAGGTCCTGTTGAACAAACCTGGGCTGGTACTTTTTTAGTTTATCTTCTCCTTCACTGTTGCCTTCAGAGTACATGGGGTATCCTGGGCTTTGCGATCTCGATGGTTTCTGATCTGGCCTTTTCATTTCATCATTAGGCCTTGCCCACCTTTCATTCTGGCTTGGGCTTTGTCGACCAGAGTTTAGCTGCTCATCAGAATATTTCAAACTGTAGTTAATAGGTGTGTCAAGATCTCCATTGTCATCCTCCATGTGATTTGCATTGTGAATCTTATGGGCAAGGTCTGCAGGATATTTTCTGTAGACACAGCATTTGCCGTCATCATCTTCTGAATAGGAATCCACTGAGGGTTTCATTTGACCTCTCTTTCCATAGCCATCGGTGCTGTTGACACTGTTTAGACTATCATTTGAAGCTGTGGACTCCAGTTTGGGCAGTGGGCACCGTCTGCCCCGATGGGTCAGTTTTGCTGTAGCTGTACATGTTTTGGTGTCCATGAACAGCTGTTTGACGTCGGATCATGTCGTCTTGCACTGCATGAGGGTCTGGTGTGGATCCTGCTGTTTCTATCATCCATACTTAAGTGCATGCTCTGCACTTCCTCCATACCCACTGCAATTTGAGCTGCAGTCGTGGGAATCTGCACCATTCTCTTGGTAGCCTCAGGATCTGGATGGAATCCCCTTCGCTCTCGATCTAGACTTCTGTCCCTTTCGGCTCGGACACTTTCTACATTTCCTCTGTTGTCTCGAGAGGATGGGCTTGAGAAGCACTGGGGTGTTCATATAAGGTGAGCGAACACCGACTCCATTGGGGTTATAGCCATCTGATCGACAGACGCCATCATAATCGCCATAGACATTATGCTTATGTCTTGGTTTGGCCCTATGGGAGGCTTTCGGGCTCAAGTTGTCAATGTTATCAAAGGTTTCAGATAGTTGTTGTGCATCAAGTTCTTCAATTAGTGCTTTCTGTTTTCTTACATGCAGGGATGGCAGACTGGATCCAGGGGACATTATGTTGGCATCCTTATACTTGGCAGGCCGATTTGCCATAAGGTTTCTCAAAGCAGCTGCACTTCCCATAGCTATCATCTTGTGCTTGGAGTGAATGAGGTTCTTTAGCATGCTAACTGCACCCATGTCCCATAATGCCTCCTGATCTTTTGCATTCCGAGCAGAGAGGTTCCACAGTGTTCCACAGGCATTGCTCACTATCGTCAAACTGTGTGATTTAAGGTGCTGAAGAAGAGTCTGAAGACAGCTGTTTTCCCTTAATATTTGCCTGAAGTCAACACAAAAAAAAGAGAAAATGGTTTGCTCCCATGTAAAAAAATTAAACGTCTGTGAACATATGCAGCTTTGATATAGCATACTGTACCTGTGCTCCTCATTTGTGGCGATGAGGCTTGACACATTTCTCAGGATGCCACCACCACTTTCTATGATGGCAAGGGTGTTGGTTTGGCTTCTGTATGTTAGAGTGCTGACTAAAAATGCCAAAGCACCAGAAACGTTACAGATATCAGCTTTGTTTTCAGTGCAATGTGCAGATAAGTTCCAAAGGGCACTCAGGACACTTTTTAATGTGGATTCCTGTAGAAATAATATGAAAGACAGTTTAATGGCTCGTCTGCCTTCTGATTACAGAATTTTTCAAAGAGCTTCAGAGAAACCTCACCTTCTGAACCTCTAAGGCACACTCCATCAGGGCCCTAACACTGCCGACTTCTCGCAAAATCTTCTTACTGTTCACATCAGCTCGCCATGAGAGGTTCCTCAAAACACTGGCAATTACCTAAAGCAGAAGAGCCTCTTAATACAAATTGGAAATATTGCCTTGGCAACTGAAATAAAATAGTTTTAAGCTTAAATAATAAATTTTACCAAACGAAAGTTTAAATTAAAATAAAGCAAATTTGTTTATTAAAACAAATTTAAAAAATACAAATGCACAGACCAAAATTAATAAAACTGAAAATACAAAAATAATAGCCAATTCAAAATAAATAATTAATAAATTCTTTAATAGTACATGAATTAAACTAAAATAACACTGATCCAAAATACAATTTAATGACCGCAAGATGTACACAAATTGCTAAAACAAACAAACAAAAAAAGCGTTTTACTAAATGTTCACTTAAAAATAAAATAAAAAATTATATTAATCCACACAATTAATAAACTAAAAATTATGACACCACAAGGACCACTGTCAATTACCCATAAGGGTGCTCCGAATCGGGATCTAATAATACAACTACTAATGTAATGATAACTATTTTAAAATGATACAACTATTATTTTATATAGCACCTTTGAAAGTAACTTTCATAGAGCACTGTACAGAAATGTACTGCAAACAGTATCAGCCATTACTGATCACCGCTGTGAAGGAAAGAAAAAATAAATGCACTAATGTGGCACAGCCCTAGTTTCCTGCTCTTCACTGCAATGTCTCCGCAATGATTTTGCAAATGTATTGTACTTTTCAGACACCTGGTAGAACTGCCCGACAGGTGAATGTAGTGAAACTGTTTTAGATGCATCATCTGATTGGCCTTTTAAACCAATATTTAAAACAATTAAAACCAATTATCAGCCAATAACGATTGGCTTGGAGCACCCTTGATTACACAAAGCAGTATAAAGTCTCTTAGCACAATATCTTTGCATTAATGTCTTTCTTCTAGGTTGCATGCATCATGAAATGACCATGATGTTATTTGGAATAATGCAACTATGCATCACATACAAAATATGAAATGTATTTCCAAAGAGAAATACCTGCTGTAGGTCCTCACTCTCTGACTTTAGTTTGAGCTACCATGGCCCTCATACAACCTTTCATTGAGCAAAGTGTTGCCTGTTGACAAAACAAGAATGTAAAAATTAAATACAGCAAAAAACCATACATGGAATTTTTCACAGACCAATGAGAGAAATAACGCACCTTGTTAGCTACATCTCCAAAAGTAAGATTAGTTAGAGCCATGCCAGCATATCGTCTTAGTGTAACACTGTAGTGATCATTGGTAAGACCGTAAATCTCACAGTCTACCTGCAGGAGCTCCCCAATCGCCTGAAGTCCACCTGCATAAACAGAATATTGAAATAGTTAGTCAATGCCTACCCAAGACAAAATCGGAGGATGCAGTTTTATGGATAAATGAATACTTTTGGAAAACCTACCAAGCTCATTCATCGCTGTGCCTGTGCTCTTCATCAAATGAAAGTTTCATGAGAACACAAACCGCTGGGCAAATCTGATGCTCGACTGGAGAAGGCACTGCAGTGAACGCAAGAGTACATTAATGAGGATGTACAGCTCCACATGTATTAATTATATGTCAACCCACTTAGAAGAGCCGTTTATTAAACCCCTTCCCATCACAGCATTCCATATGAATCACATTTATAAATTAATAAAATCTTTATTGTTAATGCATGTTATTGGGAGATAAAATTAAGACTAAAACTGAAACTATTAAATACTGTATTCGTTAATTGGCATAAAGTGGGGGAAAGTTTTTTTTTATCTAAGTTAATTATTCTAGGGCTGTAGTCAACCAAAGAAATCCTTAGTCGACCAAGGTCTTGTCCTGCGCAACGATTAGTCGACAAAAAAACAAAACAAAAAAAAAACAGATGTTTTGATTGAACATTTTTTAAACAATTGTCATAGAGCATTTATAAATCAACAACGAAAAAACATCAAAAATAAATAAAACTATAATAATAATAATACAATTCTTTGAAAATTAAGTGATTTTTTAACTGCAAGTGAGGAGCTCTGTCGAATCGCGCACCTGATCACACCACACGCTACAAAATAATATAACTGCTATCTGCCACATAATGAAAAATCCTAACAAAACCTCTCGTTACAGGCTGTATTCTTCTTTACTTACAAAGCTATGGGTTAACTTTTGTCCAGCCGATCTGTTAGGCGTTTTAAAACAACAGACAAAATAGCCTAAAACAATCTGAAATCTAGGCTGTGTTGTAAGATAGCATATAAGTTTAAATTCGTTTTGTTACATTATTTAGGCTACTTTCAAATGAGTCAAGTGTACAAATAAAAACCTATTAAGAAAACAATCTATTGAGTCAGTATGATAAAGCCGTTAAAAGAGCTGCTCACGTCTTTTGCGCGCTCAAGTTCGATTTCAAATAGGCACGACGATGCGCGCTCATAATGGAGCAACGCGGCTTCGCCACCGTCGCCTACCTCCACAAAAATGTAGCCAGACAAAAGATTTAGATTTCTTGGACATTCTGTCGACTAAAGTAGCGTGAACTGAATGAATACAGCAAAACTACCTACCGGTACATCCCTTACTGAGCGCGAGCAGCAGCGCAGCCAGTAGGTGCGGTTCCCGAGTGTGTTATGTGTGTGCGCTAAACTGTGGCGCAGTTACAAGAAATAGCCTAAATAAAGCATTTAAAGTTGGGGATAAAACATAGGCTAATTATATTTAGAATACAGTAATAAATAACTGCTTTATAAAGGAATAAATATCAAGGAGTAAATCATTGAAAATGTATTTCTATTGGCAAAAAAAAAAAAAAAATGCGACTGGTCGACCAATAAGAATTTCAGTCGACCAAGTACGGCATTTGACTGATTAGTCGACTAAACGACTAAAGTTGACAGCCCTAAATTATTCATTGAAAACACTAGGTAGATTTTCGAAACACCTAATGAGAAACCACTTCTATTAATCCACACAGTTACTGAAACTAAAAATGATACCACAAGGATGCCATGTCCCCTCCCTCCATGCTATTCCTGACACCTTACATATATCAATAGCAGATGTATTAGGTCTTACTTGGGTTCTTATCCTGGTCCACGCCGCGCTCATGGCTTTCCCTGCCACTCCCAGCAGGTCTCGCAGTAAGCTCGGATCTGCTCCAGCAGATGGAGCACCCGAATCTCCCGCCGGCCACGCTTGTCATCGGGCTGTGAGTGGATAATGTTATGCAGGGCGGCACTGGCCCTCGCCCGGGCCTCTTTGCTGCCGCGAGAATTTCCAAGCAATACTGAGTCCTTGTCGTTGCCATGGAGTAGCTGGATGAGCAGCGGCAGGCACCCGGATTGGCGCATGGCAATGCAGCTGTCCTGAGAGCTCGACATGGCCAGAAGGGTGCGAGACATGTCATCTTTATCATGGGTCCCCAGCATGGACAGCAGAGAGTACACCATTTCCACCTAAACATATGCAGACTTGATTCACTGCAAGCTGACATTATGTTTTTTAATGGTCAAATAGAGAATGTAGCATTGAGAATTTCTAAAATCTAGTTCAAGTTAACCTTAGTGCCCAGATGGCTAGTCAGTCGGCGTGGAACGGAGTAACTTCCCGCACTGCTCATCTCACTGGCGGTGTCATGATCGACCCTTGAGAACTGGAGCCCTGTCAGGCAAAATAAATACAAAGGTCTTCAGCAAACTCAATCAAACACCTTTCAAAAAGTTTACATTTATTTTTCCTCTGTAGATATTAGACACCCTACAAAATGTCATTACCCCCTTTCACACATATAGACTTTACTGGTAAATAACCGGCAAATTAACCGTTAAAGGAGTAGTTCACTTTTGAAAAAAACTTTTGCTGATAATTTACTCACCCCCATGTCATCCAAGATGTCCATGTCATTCTTTCTTCAGTCGAAAAGAAATGAAGGTTTTTGATGAAAACATTCACGGACAGTACACGGACGCACCAAGCTCCGTCTGCTCATCGGCTTTATTATATTTATTTTATTATTAATTGTTCTGACAGGGTCTATTTAATTTATATTCTAACCAATTCAATGTTCAATCAATATTCAAAAGCAAAATATTATCTGTTTGACCACAAATGTTATAGAATATTTTACATGAGGCATTTTACTCCCTTTTTTGGAATGAGTGTATCTTAAAAACTAATTGATGTAAACAGTTCAAATCAATCCTGAATAGTTTTAAACTGTTTTATGCACATATTTCTCATTGACAAGTTTGAGGTTGACATTTATAATTTTTTTGTATCGAATAAAATATGTAGAATTATTTTTTTTATTGTTTTTAAAACATTGTTTTTTCCAGGATTTTCTCCATATAATGGACTTCAATGGGAACCAAACGGTTCAAGGTCCAAAAGACACTTTCAGTGCAAACTGCAAACTGTTCAAAGGGCTTTAAACGATTCCAGACGATGAATAAGGGTCTTATCAAGCGAAACTATCGCTTAATAAATAATTAACAAAAGTGTAAGTTTTATAAACTCAAATGGTCGCCTTGCTCTGTTCTGTGATGCATGTTCGTGACTCTCTGTTCGGACTCATTCATCAAAATGAACAAATCTTTTTCCAAGTCATTATGTTGATTAAACAAACGTAACAAACGAATTGACTCAGAAAAAGCTTTGTTTATTTTAATGAACGAGTTTGAACAGGAGAGTCATGAACGTGCATCACATAACAGAGCAAGGCGAGCATTTGAGTTATTAAAACTTAAAATTTTTTTAAATGAGTGCTCATTTAGTCTGGAATCGTTTAAAGCCCTTTGAACAGTTTGCACTGAAACTGTCTTTTGGACCTTGAACCGTTTGGTTCCCATTGAAGTCCATTATATAGAGAAAAATCCTGGAATGTTTTCATCAAAAACCTTAATTTCTTTTCAGACTGAAGAAAGAAAGACATGGACATCTTGGATGACATGGAGGTGAGTAAATTATCAGCAAAAGTTTTTTGAAAAGTGGACTACTCCTTTAAGAGATCATAAACATATTGTATGTCAAGTTAAGGGAAAGCATTGTGTTTTGTTGCATCACTGAATTTGTTTTATATTGAAAAAAAAATTAATTATAAATAAGTATATACATATAGCTCAAATAATTTAAAAACAAATCTTAAAAACTGAAGATGCATAACACAAAATAGAGCCAATTCTCTGTGCTTCATAAACAATGTATGACTCTAGTATTAAACTTGATCCCGCACCTAATCCAGTGACATACAGCTCACACCATCTGTCCGAAAAATACCACACAAGCTTAATGCAAGTGAAACAGCGAAGTACAAAAAACCCTCCTGATTCTGCTTAGAATTTCAAAGTCTAACTAGGTCTCTATGATGAACAATAAAACCATTAGCATCTGCATTCAAATCATTATTATTCAAAGCACTCCGAAGCTCTTGGCATAGACTGAAAGGGTTTTTTAAAAAGGTCCTGAAATCCTTGGCACCCACTGGCTGAAAAAAGTGCCACCGGAAAACACTTCTGTTCATGAGACCGTCAACAAAATGAGTCTAATTTAGTGGAGACTACTGCAAATAGATACAGTTCTTACCTGTGAGCATACTGCACTACCACCACCAGCATCTCCTGAAGCATGAGCCCCATCAGTCTGAGTCACAGGGTCATGCTTGACCTGATGATTCAAAGAGGAAGATGAGGAATCGGCACGTTAAAGGAGTAAATGACACCTATAGAGTTGGTCACACTGTGCAACAGTGGAGGAAAAGACATAGGTCAAGGCAGGTGGAACATGGGACAGAAAACCTGGTGTAATCAGCTCTGTGAAGAAGGGATAAATCAGCGTATAGAGACACAGAGCGAGGCTGAGTAGTCTTGAGCTACAGGACAGCAGCTGCAGGAGCACCCGGCTCTTTCTGACCTACATTGCTTCCTCATTCAGCCAACAGGATTGAAACAACAGAGGGGGAGGAAAAGCAGAAGTGTCCAATAGGATTTATACACTTAAAGGGAAAATCACGTGCAAACTCTGGGAGCATGTTAGTGAGCATGCATACAAAAACTTCCACTTGTGCACTATTCTGCTATATGATGTACATAGACATCCTGTGGCACAGAATAGTAATGGGTTTGATTCCAAGGGAAAGCATGAAATTCGTGAATGCAAATGTAAGACGAATAAAAGCATCTGTCAAATGCATGTGAACATAGCTGTGCATCCTAAACCTAGGTGACTACTGTTTTTAACGCTCAGCCAGATCGAGCACGATACATTAGTAGAGCATGCAAAATCAATTAAACTTGCATGGCTTCAGTGTTGATGCTCAGAAGCATTTGACACTGAAACATGCACACACAAAAAAATGATGCTAAAATGGACAATACAGCCTTGGCAGAAAATGAATTAAACGTGAAGAGGAACAAATGCTTTCTCAACACATTTTCATTTCATCAAAATATGCGATGTGATCTGGGAAACATTTTCAGTAGTCTAAAGTCCAGTTTTTTGTCAAAAATTGGGTTTTTATTAAATTATTATTCTATAACATCTTGTTTATCATCTCTGAATATATCTTGGGAAAATTCACTAGTTTAGTGCAGAAAAATAGCGATTTGTAATGTCCAGTTGAAAAGACTGTTTCTCTTTAAGAACACGCAGACGGAGCGGCAAAAAAAACAATATCTCCTGTTTAGCTCTCCTCTTAACACTACAAAGACAGTTTACCTATCAAAATAAACCACATAACAGAATAAAGTCCAGTCTTAGGTGAACTACAACAGCCCACAAGTTTGTATGTATTTATTTTTATTCGAGCGTTATCCTGTGGTGTGATGCGGAGCACAAGAGAACAACAGAGTTTGAAGCTGCTCGTTAAAAGACCTTGCTCGCCTCTTATCGACCAATTTCAACTTTTTCACAGGTTGAATTTTGAGTAGGGATGGGCATTTTTCAAAAATATTGCATTCGAATATTCAGGCTCATAAAAATCGAATATTCGAATATTTGTTTATTTAAATTATGTTTAACAAAAAAAAGTTATTTTTAAGTTGTTGTTTTTTTTACGTTTTTGTCACAATTTCTGGACAAGCTTACAATTGGGCAATACAGAACAAGCTTACAATAGTAATTAAAGTTTTCTTTTAGTTGAGAACATTAAACAGTAGGCCTGTGAGTAAAGAAAAAATATATATAAAAAAGCATTATTAAAAGCATGCTCAAGCAACGCGAGCGAAAAAAAAACCTAATAAAGCAGATTGCGTCAGATATCGTACAGAACATACACACATACACACGAATCAGCAAATTATTGAATATCGTGTTTATATTGTTTCACGTTTATGTTGAGAAAAACAATAATATCTAACGTTACATGCAGGGGCGCCGCCAGCACTTTATGCTCGAGCTGAGAAAAGACGCCGCGCTGACAGACGTTTCAGAGACACAAAGAGAACGGTGTTTCTAACAGCACTTTGCATTTTCTGTTCTTAAACCGGTCTCCCCAACGAAACTTAAAATAAGTGTGTCTCAAAATCATTTTGCTATTAGATAAGTTAACATCTTTGATCACGCGGGGTCCAGCTGCGCTTACCTGCAGTGATGAACAGCTGTCTTTCCTTACTCAACTGTTTGGATTTCATGTGATTTCTCATGGTGATGATATCATAACTCAGGTTAATTAATTAATTAGATCAAAAGTAATTCCGTTTAGTAAGAGCCTTTTCAAGTAACGTTAATTCCAAACTTCGCGAGGCAGACGACAACATTATGTGATCAAATACAGACAACTTGTTAACACACTCCACAGCACCATCCAGTGCATTTAATTATAACTGCGATTTAGTTCTTAGGATTTATCATGGACTCACTGCATTTACGGCCAGCAAAGCAACGTATTTCAAAATTCGAATAGTATTTTATTTTTCGAATAATAATTACATATCGAATATTTGAAAATTCAAATATTCTGCACATCCCTAATTTTGAGTTCGCAATCTTTCAAATGATACCTAATCTATGATGATAACTAAAATATGTGACATGAAAAAAGGCAATAAATAAGGGAGCGCCAGTCGTCGCGCTAGCAGGACGTGACCATTAATTAAACCAGTTTTTCTCAAAATTTCATTTCTGAAAATCACAGCGATCAGCCGATTTCAGATAACCATAACATTTGTTACTGACAAACGATAAAAGAAATAAAAACTGATTTGGAAAGGGCTTGAACCCAGCTTTAATATGGTCACAAAAGCTGTAATATGTCAAATTTCACCATGTGGTGGGTTTTCCCAGATCGCAAAGCCTAATGTCTCATATTTATTTGTTTCAAAGTCTTCTAAATCAGTGGTTCTCAACTCCAGTCCTCGGGAACCCACTGCTCTGCATATTGTGTATGTCTCCCTTATTTAACACACCTGATTCACTGGAGTTAAGAACCACTGCTCTAAATGATCAACTTTGTTGAAAGCCTGTTAATCTTCCACATGCCTTCTGTCATCTGATTGATAGTTTATATACTTTTTTAGCAACTAAAAGCCTTTTAATATAATTATAAAAACATCCACCTTCAGCTTGTGAACCACGTGTTTTTTTGCTGTGAAATCTTCACTGATTTTATAAAGAAAACATAAGATTAACTTTTAAATTGTTAGTAATATTTCAAGATGAACACTAACTGGACTGAAGCAACTTAGGTTTACTTCATTATCCATACATCATATATTATAAAAATAATATTAAAATGTATCAAATTTGATCCATTAGGCTTTTGAGGAACATTTAATTTTTTTTTTATCTCAATAATCATTGTATTGCACTGCGTTGGTTTGAAACTACAGAGCTTTGATCATTAAACTATGATATTAATATGCATTTTATGTAAGTTTATACTGTTATGAATGAAGATATCATTTTTTACATTACAAGCTATCAGAATTTTATTGACTTTTCTGTCAAATAAATATCATCTGCACCAACTAAATAAATAATAAAAGAATAAAACTGAGGGTTTTTATATGAGCTCCATATTTTCACTATTTCAAATAGGCCTGATGTATCAAATATGATACTCAACATAAAACACACTTTTTTGATTTATTTAAACATTTTTTGTGTTAAGCCTCAATAAGCTGTTCCATTTTAAACATTTGATTTTTCAGACTATTATTTCATAAGTCAGGCTTTAACGAGACTTCACGAAATGATTTTCACTTGTTCATGTGGACATAAAGATCATAACACTGAGTTGTACTAATTGCTACTAATCCTAAGTGTAACGTTCAACTCTTCCTTCTAAGCACGGCTGTATAACAGGCATCAGAATAATCCAGTACCTCCGTGTTTGCCGACTGGGCCTGTAAACGTGTCCGAATCCTCAGCATGTCTTTTTCTATCTGCTGTATCCGAGCGACTTGGCCCTGAAGACAAATGATGGAAACTTCATCACCAAACTGCTGGTTTCATACTCTGAATTTAGAAGCCTGTTTCAGTTTCATCCAGTCTTTCAGTTTCTGCATTTCAGCCCACCTGCGCCCGTTTCTCCATGTCCTGGCACGTGCCCAGTTGCTCCTCCATGGCGGCTCTGAATCTGCCGGGCCTCGTATTCTAGTTGCCTGCGTGTCATATCGGTCTGGAGAGAAAACTACAACAGTAGAAGAAGTGTGAAGCAACAGAGATCTATAAGGTCCAAAATCATACAAGTAATGATGTGCATTGAATATTGTAGCTTTTATACTTTTTACATACATTCTCAGTCAGTGGCAGACTGTCAATCCTTTTGGTCAGGTTTTGTAACTGGGCATAATACCAGTCTTTTTCCTTTTCTTCCTTCTCAAGTTCTGCCATCAACAAAGACCTAATAGGAAGAAAAGTCACTCGTGAAAACAATCACATTTGATTTGAACTAAAGACTCACAAAATTCAAGTTGTTATTGGTCAAAATGTAATGACAGTAAGGTTCCAGAAGTCAAAATGCAATTTATTGCCTCTTTAGAGAAACTGATTGGCAATTTTCAAAAGCATATAATTTGTAGAATGTTTTTGAAAAAAGTTTCTTCTGCTCACCAAATCTGCATTTATTTGATACTGTAAAAACAGTAATTTTGTTGTTAATTATTATAATATTAAAATGACTGTTTTCTATTTAAATTAGGGCTGTGCAAAAGTTAATTGCGATTAATCGCATACAATTCAAATCGCAAGTGCTTACATAATATATTTGTGTGTGCTGTATATAATTATTTTGTATATATAAATACCTATGCATGCATGTATATTTAAGAATTATTTGCGCTTAAATTCTATATATATATATATATATATATATATATAAATACATAATCTATATTATATAAATATTTTATATATGAATAAAACATTTTCATAAATATATACATGCATGTGTGTGTATTTATATATACAAAATAATTATATACAGCACACACAAATATATTATGTAAACACAGACTTTTATTTTGAATGCGATTAATCGCAATTCATTTTTGCACAGCCCTAATTTAAATAAATTTAAAATTTGTAATTTATTCCTATGACCATTACTCCAGTCTTCAGTGTCACATGATCCTTCAGAAATCATTCTTATAAGCTGATTTGATGCTGAAAAACATTTATTATTGAGTTGTGCATATTTTTGTGGAAATAATGATATTTTTTTTCTTTTTCAGGATTCTTTGATAAATAGAGAATTTATTTGAAATAGAAATCTTTGTAATATTATAAATGCATTTAGTGACAGACTTTTGATCAATTTAATGCATCCTTGGTGAATAAGAGTATTATAATTCTTAAAAAAAAGATTTAAATTTTAATTGTTGTTATTGTTTTATAACTGTACCACAATGCATGGTATTTATCTAGTACATTTTGCATTGTACAAAAAAACAAATAAAAAGTCTTAATGAGCCCACATGTTTGACCTATAGTGTATAAGAATATTTTGCAATGAACATGAAAATAAACTTCTGATATTCAAACACTTTTCGCTTGAAATCAAAGCTGGCTATCTGGAATGTACCATCATAACCACAGTTTAGGATGTAAATCTCATCCAGTAGCAAAACCCTAAGAGCTTTAGAAGAAACCTTTAGTTAACATTCTTAAATAAGGATCTTATAAAAATGAACGGTCCATCTAAATGCACAGAATGATCAGTTCATGCGAGCGCTCACCGTTCCTTCTCCAGCTCCTCCAGGTAACCGGCACTGTCTCGCCCCCGCCCGTCACCCTCTCCTGGGGAAGGAGCTCATGGGACTGGGGCTGGGGCTGCTGTCGCGGAGTGGCCCGAACCGGAGCCCTGCAGAGAGGTTTTAGACCTCAACTTCACGCCTGGGCCCGAGAAACTGCTGGGGTCAAGACTCATTTCTGCAGGACAGAATGGGAGATACTGATGATGAAGTTGCCACACGTACCATATTTCCCAGAAAAAACACCTAACAGTAGATGTACTACTGGGAAATGCATTATACAAATAAACTTGGCCTCAAGTAATCTGCATCGGCAGGAATCCAAATGTGTGCATATTGCAATATTCTGCATGCTTGATGTTAATTGCATAATATAAATTGTTTGGAATAGAAGTCTAGCATGTTTCAGATGATTAAAAAAGTATATTTTGGATATGTGGTAGATTATGGGATGTTTTTATGGGACCTTCTAAGGCAGCAATCAAAATGAAATGAAACGCCACAAGTGACGGATTTGGAACAGCCTACATATGCAGCAACCACACAAATAGCATTTGATTCTGATAGGGTTTGATATTACCTAGTTGCTAAGCTAACAAAAATATTTGGCCAAGTATAAAAATACACAGCACACACAATAATTGGGTATCCAAAATGAGTTACTGTTTGGAGGTTTGCTTAGGATACACACCTATAATGTCTTGAGGAAAGATGATACAGGCAAAAACAATTGTTTTGTTCATGCACTTGTCAATTTTGAGATTCTGGCCTATTTTGTTTCCATCACGTCTTCTTTCAGACGAGTGGAAAGAAAACATTCAAAAAGCACATTTAAGTGTTTATTTTATTACATTTTATATTTGCATCTGTAGAATTCTATTACAATACATTTTTAAAGGGCATGGGTTTTTTTTCTCTTTTGTTCCCATCAGTTTTCTGAAGGGTTTTATACAGGGGTTTGTTCATATATCATTTGCCCAACTTATTCCTAAACACATGTTGAAAATGCTTTGTTTTTTTCAGACTGTTGACAGTATTTTCTGATTTCTGGAGGGATATAAAGAGATTTACTAAATCTCCTCTTTAAAAGCCTTTAAAACTGTCAACACAACCAAACAAGCCTTTATCCAATGTTCAGATTTCATTTCTGGAAATATATGTCAAGTAATGCATTTTAACAATTATTTAAACATAACATTTCAGAAATATCGGTCTAAATTGTCTTAAAGGAGTAGTTCACTTTAAAAAAAAAAAACGTTTGCTGATAATTTACTCACCCCATGTCATCCAAGATGTCCATGTCTTTCTTTCTTCAGTCAAAAAGAAATTAAGGTTTTTGATGAAAACTTTCCAGGATTTTCTCCATATAATGGACTTCAATGGGAACCAAATGGTTCAGGGTCCAAATGAAAGTTTCAGTGCAAACTGCAAACTGTTCAAAGGGCTTTAAACGATTCCAGACGATGAATAAGGGTCTTATCAAGCGAAACGATTGCTCATTTAAAAAATAAATAAAAAAAGTTTACGTTTTATAAGCTCAAATGGTCGCCTTGCTCTGTTCTGTGATGAGCGTTCGTGACTCTCCTGTTCAAACTCGTTAATCAAAATGAACGAATCTTTTTGAGTCATGACTCGAAGGGTCCTAGATAAGACCCTTATTCATCGTCTGGTGTCGTTTAAAGCCCTTTGAACAGTTTGCACTAAAGGTCTCATTTGGACCATGAACCGTTTGGTTCCCATTGAAGTCCATTGTATGGAGAAAATCCTGGAACGTTTTCATCAAAAACCTTCATTTCTTTTCAACTGAAGAAAGAAAGACGTGGATATCTCGGATGACATGGGGGTGAGTAAATTATCAGCAATTTTTTTTTAAAAGTGAACTACTCCTTTAATGTACTGTGATTAATCAACCAACAAGTATGGTGATATCTATTAGTTAACAATTTTACCATATTTATATATAATGATGTCTTTTAGGTAGGCAGCTCACAAATGTGTGGAACAGAGTGAGTTTATGATGTTAAAATATGCACTGCTCACAAAATAATTCAATTGTCCTCACCTTTAAATCTTTCGAAAACTCAATCTGCCCTTGCGAAGTCTTTAGGGTCCTCTACGATAGTTCCTTGAAGCTGCTTCAGAACCTCCTGAAAGAGAAACAGACAATATCTGTGTATGGTAGAATGTCAGAAGCCTTCATCAGATAACACAACATGATGAGTTGCCAGAAAAAAAAACATGAGATATTTCCATCTCGCACCACATATAAGAAGACTTCTTCAGCCTGTGGGCTGATAAAGAGAAGAAAACTTCCATCAAAGAGCTTTGAAGTGCTTTGAAGACGTGCGTGTCGGAGACATAAACAGCTTTGAAGCTGTAAAAATACACCTGCTACTCCTTTAGTGCCGCGTTCATGCGAGATCTGCCTGTGATAATGCCTGAAAGGCCTTGATTTCTGCTAAAGGTTTTTGATTTAGGCAAAAAAATTTGTGTTGAAAACCAGCTAGCGTTCATCGCTCAACCAAACTTCAGAAAAACATTCAGGCTATTTGTAGAACTTACCACTGCACATATGCTGAGGTTTTGGTCAATGTTCCTTTACGGTTACGGCCAACATAACTCAAACCAATACAGCCCCAAACCATATCAAATATGAGACTTTTGCACCGCTCATTCCATTACTCCGAGTTCTCCAGCGTGTTTGTAAGCCGAAAAAGCCCAAACAATGCGACTGCCTTCCAGGAAGTGACTACCTCCCCCTTCCTTCATCCCATCCCAGAGACCCAAAGCCTCATGAAGAGCACAGATGCTTCCCCATTCAGCTCACAGGACCACCCTTCCCAAGCGGCCCGGGGTCAGCATGTCCACAGCCTACTGGAGATCGCGTGGAGAAGGCCAGAGGTGTCCAGAAGGGAAAGGTCACACATGAGCATGCTGTTTATCTTCCCTTATCCAGTAGAAAAGAACAACACAGGGTTATTCTGTGTCTAAGGAGAGTCACTCTGGTGTTTTCTCCCGAGGGAGCATGACGTCACACTGAGCTATCTCAGGAAACAACAGCTTCATTATAGGGGAGGTCATATGATTACAGACCGCTTTACTGCACTGTGAGTCAGAGAGATGAAACGACAGCATCATCGTTTTCTCTCTGCTTGTTAAAGACAACATGGCCTCCATTTATGCTCTTAAGAAATGTCTCTAGAATCTTCACTAAAACAGAACATAATTTCAAAATGTAAAATTATAAAATACAAGATAATATAAAATCGTATTATATAAAATTTAAATAATGAAAATATAAAATTGAAAATAATAATATAATAAATGAATTATTAAAAACTATATAATATAAAATATAATTATATATATTTTTAAAAGTTAAAAAATAAAGAAACAAAACTACAATAAAATATATTTTTTTAATGAAAAACAATTAAACATATCTTATACAAAACAAAAATATTTTATAAATTAAATATAAAACTTAAAGATCTATTAAAGATCACAATGTTTAAATCATTAACACTTACTATGAACAATAGTAACTGTGCTAGAGGCTTGACTAATACAAATAATAAACACAAATTAACCCTAAAAAAAAAAAACGTATTCTGGACAAATGTGGGCAAAATAGATTTGATTTATTTTTAAAAAACTACTTTTAAAAGGCTACTTTTCCTAAGTTTGCCTCCTGAACATACACATTTTTTTTGACTCAATTCTACAATGTTAAGTGGGTGAAAAAAAAACTCCATAATCTTGTATTTGGGTCAAAAAATGGGCACCCATAGAAATGAATGGGAAAAACTGTAATTTAGAGCATTCTAAAATAAGCCAAAATAAGACACCAGGTGACAGCAAAGTCACTTCATCTTTAGGTTTTAGCTCTAAAAACTTATTGGAATGATATTTTAATGACTCATATTTTACCATCTTCTCAGCTACTTCGCACCTTTTCCTGAAATTTCGTTGTACCTCCACAGTGCAATGACAATAAAGGCTATTCTGAAGTTGAAAAAAATACATAAAAATAAGCATAATTTACATAGAAAATGGTACTTTTTGAAGTAAATAAATTCAAAAATACCCCCAAAATAATAATAAAAACCCACCATAAATGGATAGACAAAACTTTATCGAAGACACTGGTATAACATTTATAATAAATAAAATTAGGATCCTCTGTGCTCACATTTGTCCACAATTATAGGATTAAGGGCTATAAAGTGAAAACGGTTTGAGGGCTACACACATTAAGAGTTCACAATTTTTTAAAGGTCTGCCTGCTAATATTACAAAAGTGCTGAAATCTGAAATCCAAAAATAACCTTTGAGTGTAGATTACAGCTATAATAACATTTTCAACAGCCAAATCCACATTGGAATATCCTAATGCGTCTGAGTCTATAATGGAAGTCCTGAGTTTTCCTCTTCCCAGAGTCAAGGTCCGAAGGAATCGGGTTACAGCGATGCAGATGCCCTTGGTACAATATTAGAGTCAAACAGCCACTCATGCGCGAAGCTGCAAGCACACCAACACTTTTAAAAATGTCATCCTATCCTCCCAGTAATGGAAATCAATGCTCCTAGGCAGCCATCTGCAGGGAGCCCGAAATACTTGCATATCTGATTCCTACTCTAGCATGCGTTTCATCTGACCTGGAGTCAGACGAGACCCGTGGGCCTGCGGTGGGGAGTTATTGTTCGAGAGCGAGAAGGAGGGGACTGGGTTCGTGTTGGCGGATGGCAGGTCTCTTTGCTTTCCCAGTGATAAAGGTAGAACGTCCTTGAAACGTGGAAAGAAAACATCACATGACACACATGGCATGCACTCAGGAAAAAACAAGCGTGGCGACTGACGACAAACAAGATTTAAACCATGAACTAGGTTACTCTTCTGCCTAGGCTTCGGCTGTGACAAGAACACGACGTCAATAAGTGAAATGATCTCAATTCAGTCAGCTTCTCATAGCCCGTTTATTTGAGGAAACCAGTGATGCACCAAAATTAATTGCACATTTTAACACATTTTATATGATGTATTAATTTGTTGCTGAAATATAACAGTTAAACGGTGGCAGAATAAATACGTCATGAAAGCAAGTTATTACAAACATACATAAAATATAACAAAGTAAAAATATTTTTTTTCCTCAGCTTTCCTGAGGTAAACGTAACTTGACATGGTTTACAAGCTGTTTTACTGACGTGTAAACACTCATCGGGCGATTACGGTACGTTTAGGTTGTACGGTTTCTTTCAGCACACCTTCTGATATATATTCCTTCTACGCTTGTTTTGTGCTATGAACTAGTAGTAAAGAGTAGCTTCAGTGATCTGTGAAGGTAGTCTTGCGTAGCCAGAGTTTCAGACTGACGGCAGAAGGTTTGGACTCTATCGCAGCTTTTCTTGGCGATGGACCGCCCAAGAGGACGTTCTGACTGACATGTAACGTAACTAGAGCCCGACCGATAAAGGATTTTGAAGGCCAATAATGATACAAATATTTTTTGGTTTTAAAATCCGATATGCCGATATATCGGCCGATATTTTTATTTATTTTTTTAAAACGCGCAACAAAACATTAACAGATTTCCCTAACGTTAGTTATTTGTAGTTATTTATGAGTTTTAACTAAAATATTATGATCATGCATTTTAAAAAGAAACTTGTTTCTTTTATGGTCACAACAGAACAGACTGATGATAGTGGCATTAGCTAGCTTTGTGATTAGCTAGTCTACGATGAGCCATAATTTAGCAATGGATGGCGTCATACTGCAAAGTGTAAAACATACATTTTCAATATAACAGGCCAAGGAGAGATGATTAGTCTCATTGCTATAACTGTCACGCGCTATTAAAGAAATACTTCAGTCACTATGTCAAAAGTTAAAAGGACAGTCAGTCAACTACACTGTAACAACGTAACATAATTATTACTAACTAATTCCGCGACTGATGGGGATGTTCTTTTAATTGTTATTCAAGCAATGTATGTCTCGTGACCAACTCAACGAGTGTTGCCAACAAGGACAGTGTAGAGTGCCCTCTGGTGGACAAACTATACAACTCCAACACTCATGACATGGTTCAAGCGTGTTTCGTCCGTTTTTATTTTTTTATTTTTTAAATATTCATTTATCGGCCATTATAACTGCCGATACCGATAATTTGGAAAATGCCTAATATCTGGCCAATAATATTGGCATGCCGATATATCGGTCTTGGCTTTAAACGCAACCAATCACAGTCCGTTTAGTTCCACACCATGACAATATGTCAATGCCCCTACAAATAACAGACCGGCGTGCATGTTATAAATTATTCATTCAAGAACATTGTGCAAGTTTACTGCAACAATAGAGCCGTGAACTTCCCGTACTTTTGGAAATCCAGTGTTTAGCTGATCCAGATAAGCGCTCATTGTCACAGTTGTAAACACAACTCCTCCTTCCACAAGGAGGTTTTGGCGTCAAGGCATTTTTTTTTCCAGGTGGATCGATAAATAGCGCAACACACGTCTCCTAGACATCCTGTAGAGTTCAACCAATCAGATCGTGACTTCGAAAACTCCTGAAGTGTTTCCAGAAAAGTGTGCCATATGCATCAGACGTTCAGACTGTGAAAGAAACTTTATTCTAAAATAACTAACATTGACTAGAATAACAAAAAAACTACTTTGTATCATATTCAATTGTCATTATTGAAGTATAATAAGAAGCGTGCAACAAAATAATGTTTAGTGGAGTTTTGTTCATAGAATCAGCTGAGTAGGGCATAGACTAAAACATCTTGGTTCATCAAAATGAAGATTAAAAAATAGATATCAAGCCAACGCTAACGTCCACACAGCTGACATGTTTAGCTTATCCACTGACGCTCAAAACACGCAAACATAGAAGCGCTAATTAAACGTCACAATTTCGATCAATGATTTTGGCCCTCCAAAATTAAATACTTTCGGTTTCTGAAATTTTGGTGCATTACTAAGTAAGATCTAACCTAAAAATAAGGTTGGAGAACAATATACACAAGAGAACAAGTTCTAGACAGAAAAGGCAATGTCTAAGCAGATTTTCACCCACAACGCTGCACTTTTCTGGGCAAGGTGCAAACTAGGTCCAGGAAATCCACCAGAGATGTTTCATCAGAAGATTACAGCATTCCGAGTCATTAAAGTAGAAAAAAAGCAGCATTATTTGCTGAGCTCATCCCGTAGGGGAAGTGAATTTATTTTATTTATACACCATGCTGCACTGAAAACCTCAAACATCAATGTGAAGAAATAATGGAAGATTTGGGTCATAATTCAGGACCATTATGAGGAGAAAAGAATCTGGAAGAGAACGATAGTGGAAAAAATAAATAATAATAATTCAATGGAACTCAATGGGGTACAGCAAATGTTTGGATATCGACATTCTTCAAAATATCTTCTTTTGGGTTCAGCAGAAGACAGAAATTCATATAGGTTTCAAACAACTTGAAGGTGAATAAATGACAGAATTTTCATTTTTAAGTGAACTATTCCTTTTAAACAGCCATGTGGGAAGACGCATCTCATATTCCAGGATGACGAATGCTCAAACTGTTAAAGAATGGTTGTGAGGAGCATGAAGATCATTTTCACACATGAATCGTCTCTTCTGAGACCAGAGCTTAAATTTATTGAGGCCATGTCCAGCACAATACGTTTTCATTTGAAAACGTATACTTTTCTCTCCGTTTTGGCCTTCCGTCCACACTGAGACGCCGTTTTAAGTCAACAAAAACGTATTGTTTGGAAAACGCTTTCCAAAGTGGATAAATTTGAAAAGGCTGTTTCCGCGTTGTAGTGTGGACAATGAAACCGGAGGTATTTCAAAACGATGACGTAAGTTTAGTCATGTGATCCATGTAGTACCAATAGATATTCATGTTTATCGTTATTGTGCCTGTTATGCGTTATTCATTTTTACATTATTGCTAAAATATGTTACTTTCTATGTTACTTAATATTTGCTATCCTTCATAGCACAGTACTGCAAACATGATAATGTAGCCTACTCACATTTGCTGTCCTGCGGCAAAACAGGAGAGCAGTTGCGTTTTAGACCAAACATATGGTGACTGAATGCGACATGGATGCATCAGTGATGGTGAGATATTTTGCTATATAAAATTATCCTGTTATTGTGCAATAACATTATTATATATTTTCCCATCTGTATCATCTCAGTGAGCTTTTGTGAAGTTTCACGCATGCGCAGTAAAGTGAATTTCGAAGTTTCTCATCCACACTGAAACGTCGGAAAACGCCTGAAAACACTAATGTGGACGGAGAGCGTTTTTAAACGAAAACCCCGTTTTCAAATCTATCCGGATTAATGTGGACGTAGCCTGAGAAGTCATTGGGATGTGCTGGAGGAGACTTTAAAGTGTGCTGGACTTCTTGACCAAAGATATATGCGCCTCTTGATGCAAATTAATGTTGTGATGCTATTTCAATCAAGGCGTTCATCCATTTTTGGTCAAGATTGACAATTGATTGACAATTCGGACAACCATCCTTTCACAATCTGAGCCTGATGCATCTTGAAATTGTCATCCTGGAATATGGCCATGATGTGTCTCATACACTCACCGGCCACTTTATTAGGTACACCTGTCCAACTGCTCGTTAACACTTAATTTCTAAGCAGCCAATCACATGGCGGCCAAGACAATCTCCTGCAGTTCAAACCGAGCAACAGTATGGGGAAGAAAGGTGATTTGAGTGACTTTGAACGTGGCATGATTGTTGGTGCCAGTAGGGCTGGTCTGAGTATTTCAGAAACTGCTAATCTACTGGGATTTTCACGCACAACCATCTCTAGGGTTTACAGAGAATGGTCCAAAAAAGAAAAAACATCCAGTGAGCGGCAGTTCTGTGGGCGGAAATGCCTTGTTGATGCCAGAGGTCAGAGGAGAATGGCCAGACTGGTTAGAGCTGATAGAAGGGCAACAGTGACTCAAATAACCACCCGTTACAACCAAGGTGGGCAGAAGAGCATCTCTGAACGCACAGTACGTCAAACTTTGAGGCAGATGGGCTACAGCAGCAGAAGACCACACCGGGTGCCACTCCTTTTCAGCTAAGAACAGGAAACTGAGGCTACAATTTGCACAAGCTCATCGAAATTGGACAATAGAAGATTGGAAAAACGTTGCCTGGTCTGATGAGTCTCGATTTCTGCTGCGACATTCGGATGGTAGGGTCAGAATTTGGCGTCTACAACATGAAAGCATGGATCCATCCTGCCTTGTATCAACGGTTCAGGCTGGTGGTGGTGGTGTCATGGTGTGGGGAATATTTTCTTGGCACTCTTTGGGCCCCTTGGTACCAATTGAGCATCGTTGCAACGCCACAGCCTACCTGAGTATTGTTGCTGACCATGTCCATCCCTTATGACCACAATGTACCCAACTTCTGATGGCTACTTTCAGCAGGATAATGCGCCATGTCATAAAGCTGGAATCATCTCAGACTGGTTTCTTGAACATGACAATGAGTTCGCTGTACTCAAATGGCCTCCACAGTCACCAGATCTCAATCCAATAGAGCATCTTTGGGATGTGGTGGAGACGGGAGATCGCATCATGGATGTGCAGCCGACAAATATCCGGCAACTGTGTGATGCCATCATGTCAATATGGACCAAACTCCCTGAGGAATGCTTCCAGCACCTTGTTGAATCTATGCCACGAAGAATTGAGGCAGTTCTGAAGGCAAAAGGAGGTCCAACCCGTTACTAGCATGGGGTACCTAATAAAGTGGCGGTGAGTGTACATGGTTGTTTAAGAAATGGAAAGCTACACTCCCATCAATGAATGCTGTAGAACTGTTGCCAAACATATAACATGATAGAAACATAATAATCACTGCAATAATGATCCAATCATAAACTCTTAAACATTTGCCTATTTTAATCCAGCTATTTTTTTTGGCCAGGCAGTGTATAAACATGGCTATGAACAATAATAATTATTTTGAATAAATAAAAAACATATTGTAAAATAAAAAATTATATCTTTTTACATTACAACTGTAAAATTAAAATATATATTCATATTAAATATTAATTTCATAATTTTCAAACGTAAAAACCATCTTGTATCGCTCTCACGTGCTGATTAATAAAAACAGCTAAACTCAACTAAAATGCTGCTCTTGGGAGCACAGAGGGGAAGCCCAGATGCTGATACATGCATGCTGTTTATTTTCTACCCGTTGGTGTTTGTTTCAGCTGGCCGGAGGGGAAAGGAAATTACTGCAGGGTGAAGCAGAGCTGCATTCATGCGACGAACAAAGCCAGGAAGGAAGACTCTCTAAATTAAGCTGCAAGTCTCTCACAGGCTGGGAAACGGAAGGGGCCTCTGAACACTTCCATGCAAAATAGGTAAACGTTTATGATGCTGGGAAAAACTGGAGTGCATAGCACTTGTGAATAAAACTGAAAGTGTTTTTCCTTCTGTGACACCTCATGTTCTGTCACCACAGTTAGCATAGACAGAGGAAGATGGAGAGGCAGCGGTTTAGTGTTGCAGAAGATAAGAGGAACGCTTAACACGAATCCTGTCAAAAACACTGCCTTTCTCAGAGCATTTCACAAAAAGGAGGAAAAAAGACAGTCTGAAGCTTCATCGGCAGAGGGCAGCACATAAATGATATGAGGAACATACAATATACTGAAAATAGATTTATATAAAATAAAATTGTTTTTATAAAATTTGTATTATTATTTCGTCAATTAAATGACTAATTGGATTTATATACATTTGTCAGATGCTTTTATCCAAAGCAACTTGCAATGCATTTACCCATCATTGACTCAATTTTCCGTCATTTACGACAGAGCGCTTCCATGCCTTTGACGGAATTTTCCGGCAATTCGGGTTTTCGCTGTTATACGGTAAAGGGCCGTACACACCGGGACGAATATATCGGCGCACGGTATTCGCCAGCGTTTTTCAACACGTTTTTTATGGTTCACACCAAAGCGATTTTCGGTGACGATGAGCCGAGTGAACATGCAAATTCATTCCCTGACATTAGATGGTGCCCATTTGCTCTGCAACACCATTCCATATCAGTTCTCTTTAAACAAGATTTTTGTAGTCACTGTTACATTTGTCATATAGTTATTTATGTTGTAACACCAACGAGAGCAGGAGCTCTACATTCATCTTGCCTTATATTTTCCTCATCTTATTTCTTCCTGGCTGTGTAGACGGCGACGCTACTTGGCTTATATCTTCTTCGTCGTTATGTATGTGTGCTCAGCACGACCGTTTTGTGTTTGAGCGCCCCCTAGTTGTGTTTTCCCGTAACTTCAGAAGCTCCAAACACATGAGCAAAAGCGCCAATCTTATTGGTCTGAAAGTTTGAACACGACACGTCAAACAATACAAAAAAATTTTTTTTTTTTTTAAATGACGCTTTTACGCGTCGGTGCTGCACACACACATTGGCAGCCTTTGTTTAGTCACGAGGCATTGCACGTCGGCGAATCTCGCGTGCGAAATTTGTCCCGGTGTGAACAGGCCTTATGGGGTGCTGTGTAGACGGCGACGCAGTATGTCTTCTTTATCGTTGCATATGTGTGCTCGGTAAGACCGTTTTGTGTTTGAGCGCCCAAGTTATGTTTTACTGTCTCTTCAGAAGCTCCATACACCGTGAGCAAAAGCGCCAATCTCATTGGTTCGAATAGTTTTTGACGTGCGTGCGTCAAACTAAAAAAACTAACCCGAGGCATTTTTTTTAAAATGACGCTTTACGCGTGGCATTTTACACGTTGGTGTGACCACTCACATTGGCGCCCTTTGTTTAGTCATGAGGCGTTAAACGTCGGCGAATAACGCACGGAAATTCATCCCGGTGTGAACAGGCCTGTAGTCTTTGACAAAAGCGATTTTCTCAGCTTTTTATTTTATTTAACTTTTTATGAAACTTACCCACATTCAAGAGTTAATAAGAATGCATGAAGCTAGAATAAAACAGATTATTTTGTTTAAAAGCAGAGGCTCTTTTCTTTCTTTTGAAATATTGCATTCAGATATTCAACACAATATTCTGGGGGCCATGAAAGGCTTGTGAAAATGATCAAAAATGCTGGAGGCCAAGAATTAAGCTAGAATTGCTTTTCAGTTCAAGCATTCCCATGGGAATTGATACTCTCTGCTGTTTGAGCAAATATTCAAACTCATGTCTATTTGTATCCTTTAACGTGTGTGTAAAAATAGTTTCAGATATGAAGCTTACATAAAAAGAATATCTGTACAATACTTTTCATAACGCACAGTTTCAAAGCAGCTTTACATTTATCATTAAAGGGACAGATTTGCAGAACCCATTTGCATTAAGCTTTGTGTCTTTAGAAACCCAGTCATATTTTTGAATGGTTATGGTTTATTCACTTATTTTCCCCTGAGATGGGAGAAATAAGGATTTAAGTGTTTTACTTCCTGCGTATTGTTATGTAAAAATTGTCAATTTGCGTTGTCTTACATACCCTTTGTTATTTTCTTTTCTTGGTCAAGAGGACACCAAATTCAAAAATTCTTTTACATTTCGACTACATATATGATCCACTTTCAATAAAGATTAAGTAATGCTCCTTTAATGAATGGGGAAAAACGTGCTATTCTTTAAAATAGCATCACTCATTGAAGATCTCTATGCACTGTGCAAAGAGCTGACTAATTGATAATGAAATCTGTTTGAGTATTATCATTAGAGATTTGATCAGTTAACTGTTGCAGTCGTAGAAATAGCAGCAACTCGAAACTGGAAGGACTCTGCATAGATGCACTTCTGGCCTCCACAGAATCTGTCACAGTTGAAACACACTAGACAAACCCAGTTGTTTAAACACTATGATTACGTATAGGGATGACATAACCACTGGCACCGGGGCGGCCAGAATGTGCCTAAAATCAGATCATCCTAATGAAAGAGGTTAAGCCCAAAACCTCTTACATAAGCCAAACATCAACAGGGATTTCACTTCCTGAGACACGACACAGGCAATATGATTTCGCTTTTCTTTTTTTAGATGCACACGGATGACAACTTCCTTGAGAAATAGGGACACTGAGAGTTTAGACAATCCCTCTGGCATTTGGAGTCATGATGACAAGGACATCTTGAGAGTTGAGAGCAGGGTCCTTTCTTGGACATTGAATTAATGCACTAAAAAAGCATTATGTCAAGTTAACATGAAATAAAAATGGATCCTATTTACTTAACTCACATTGAATGAATTAAAAAAGATGATCACCAAGTCCATGTAGAAGGGTAAATGTTTACACAATGTTTACACAGCTTACTGAAACTATTGGCAAATAGCCTTCTTTATTTCAGGCTGCTGCACTACTATAGTCAGTTAACAATAATCTAATTGTTAATGTAATGATGAGCTTTAAATGTAATAAAAGTTTGCCAATAATATGACATTTTTAGTCATTAAAGCAATATCCAGTCTTGCCCCACCTTTTTTTGTTGGAAATACGGCACATTAAAGGGGTGGTTCAGGATTTTGGACATTGGGCCTCATTTCCAAGGTAGACGTAGGCCGTGTGTCCACCAAAGTGTTTTTCCACGTGCCTGGCGTATGTTTTCAATTGTTTTCAACGGGAGCGCCGTGTTTTTTAAACACCATGAGCGTAACGAGGCGCTGAGTGTTTTTGTTTTTTGCTGGTCGCCGAGAGTTGAAAAATGTTCAACTTTGGATAAAACGCTGCACTCATCACTGTCGGGGCGGGCCAAATACCACACCGACTGAACTGTCACAACAGCCCGTTCTCATCCCAAGGCGTCATATACTACTGACGCTTTTGCCAATGCGTATACATCCAACGCACATGGCACCCTTTAGTGTCAATATGAGACGCAGATATATATGGGCCAGATGGCGCCTCCTAGTGGTCTAACCCTAAAGGCCATTGCACACAGAGTACGAAATTTTCGGATGCGTTTTTTTTCGTGTTAAAATTCGTCACGCATAGAAACCTTGCACACCAAGTTCGATGCGTATTTATTAAACCTTAGCGGGAAAAAACGCAAAAATACCAAATGGATTCGTCAAGCAGTGAGGATGATTTTGTTGCCCTCTCTCTTATTGAAAAGAGAAGAAAGAGAAAATATTACGTCCATCCAATCCTGAAATTGCGCCGAGAGGAAGGAGAGTTTCACTCCCTTATCAATAGGGCTGTCAACTTTAGTCGTTTAGTCGACTAATCAGTTGAATACCGTCTTGGTCGACTGAAATTCTTATTGGTCGACCAGTCGCATTTTTTTTTTTGCCAATAGAAATACATTTTATATGATTTACTCCTTGATATTTATTCCTTTATAAAGCAGTTATTTATTACTGTATTCTAAATATAATTAGCCTATGTTTTATCCCCATCTTTAAATGCTTTAATTTAGGCTATTTCTTATAACTGCGCCACAGTTTAGCGCACACACATAACACACTCGGGAACCGCACCTACTGGCTGCGCTGCTGCTCGCGCTCAGTAAGGGATGTACCGGTAGGTAGTTTTGCTGTATTCATTCAGTTCACGCTACTTTAGTCGACAGAATGTCCAAGAAATCTAAATCTTTTGTCTGGCTACATGTTTGTGGAGGTAGGCGACGGTGGCGACCGCGTTGCTCCATTATGAGCGCGCACATCGCGTGCCTATTTGAAATCGAACTTGAGCGCGCAAAAGACGTGAGCAGCTCTTTTAACGGCTTTATCATACTGACTCAATAGATTGTTTTCTTAATAGGTTTTTATTTGTACACTTGACTCATTTGAAAGTAGCCTAAATAATGTAACAAAACGAAAATAAACGTATATGCTATCTTACAACAGAGCCTAGATTTCAGATTGTTTTTAGGCTATTTTGTCTGTTGTTTTAAAACGCCTAACAGATCGGCTGGACAAAAGTTAACCCATAGCTTTGTAAATAAAGAAGAATACAGCCTGTACAACGAGAGCTTTTGTTAGGATTTTTCATTATGTGGCAGATAGCAGTTATATTATTTTGTAGCGTGTGGTGTGATCAGGTGCGCGATTGTGACTGTCAGTATAGACCAAGGACAGAGCTCCTCACTTGCAGTTAAAAAAATCACTTAATTTTCAAAGAATTGTATTTTTTATTATAGTTTTATTTATTTTTCGATGTTTTTTCGTTGTTGTTTTATAAATGCTCTATGACAATTGTTTAAAAAATGTTCAATCAAAACATCCGTTTTTTTTTTTTTTTTTTTTTAGTCGACTAATCGTTGCACAGGACAAGACCTTGGTCGACTGAGGATTTCTTTCGGTTGAGTACAGCCCTACTTATCAAGGAGTTGCGAATTTATCCCTCGCGATTCAAAATTTACTTCAGAATGTCAGTGGGACAGTTTGATGCTTTGCTAGCGATTCTGGAGCCACATATTAAAAACAAGACCACCAATTTCCGTGAACCAATCGATTCTGAACGGAGATCTGGCAGTATGTCTAAGGTATGGACACACACACACACACAAACACACAAACACACACCCGCACGCGTGGCCCGGTTGAAGCGCTGGGCAGACAAAACAACTAAGCTGTTATGTTATATATTGTGCGCAAATAATACATTAGTTATCGAATAGGCTGCTCAATCACATCTTATTCGATCCAAAATTTTAATCTGATTGAAAGGGGAGGTTTATTAATTTCATAATCCAATATAGAGAAGAGAACTTAAACACTTAATCAAACTGAAAACCGAAACTGAAAGCACGGCGCATATGTGCAATGATTTGAGGACGAGCTCCCCGGCCCTGAATTGTCAAGACCTCTTAAAATGCTGGCTCTGGATGCAAAAAACGCAGAAAATCGAACCCGATCCGATTAATTTTATGACGGACGAAAGTTTTCGGAGGTGGTGTGCAAGCATGATTGACATAACGTAAGGTCGAATTTTTTTTTTAATGTGCGAAAATTTCGGATGTGAATTTCGAAACTCGGTGTGCAATGGCCTTAACCCTATGCCAGACCCACAACTTACCCATACTCTGTGCATGTTGTATTGACGCTAAAGAGTGCCATGTGCATTGGATGTATATGCATTGGCAAAAGAGTCAGTATATGATGCCTTGGGATGCGCTGATCACAACAATCGTTCTGTACAACAATATCAACTGGCAGAGCTAACCAAAAATGTATGAAAAATATTTTTTAGTATGAAACAAATTATCTGTGAACTCAGTTACAAGTAAACTCTGCGCGGATATTCTGCATCATCGCAACAAAACGTTTCAACGGAAAAAACACTGCACTGCCAAAAAGCTCTTAAGCATCCAAAGTTCGGCGTCTTCAGCAGAGCATCTAGTGTTTTCAGCTGGCTAAAATGCTTTGGTGGACACACGGTCTTAGTGTTATTTATCAGTGGAGACAGTTTTCAAAAAATCAGTTTTCAATTCTAGTTGTTCCAGTTGCATAGTTCGCCGGTGCTAGGCTAGCGCAAGTCAACGGTAACTGCTAGCCTGCCATTAAAAACAGTTTTACCCACTCCACACAGTACACCAAAAGCAAATCAATTATGACGCAAGACTATCGATGTAATTGTCTGTTGAGAGAATGATGTTAAAAATCAAACTAGTCTTACATCTCAATGATTGCAATACATTTACAGGAACTAGTTTCTCAGCAGCGGCGGAATTTGACTTTGTCAGTGTCCATACAGTTTAATAAGAAAATATTTTATACACAGAGTCAACTTCGTGAATACAGGAAGAAGCCATCTTTGAAATATAGTCTCTACCAGTCGATCTACGAACGCCGATCCAAGTGCGCTGAACTGTGCAGAATCTCATATAGTCCGTTGTTTCCAGAAGAAACACAAACACGAACCATTTTCTTGTCTTCAATATGTACATGTTGCCTACTGGTCGCGCTCACCTTATCACCTTATTCACATCTCACGAGCGCACTTGGATTGGCGATCGTAGATCGACTGGTAGAGACTATATTTCAAAGATGGCTTCTTCCTGTATTCACGAAGTTGACTGTGTGGATAAAATATCTTCTTATTAAACTGTATGGACACTGACAAAGTTCTCAAAGCTTCGGTTTGAATGTAGGGACCCTTATTATGCTACCGTGTTACTGTGGGGCTATTTTGAGCCTTGTTAGTGGTAATAACAAGCGATTTTTATTTGTCATTACTCTATGCCCAATATACTAGCGTTATACTAGCATTATAGGCTAAACTGTATTTATAGATAAAACTATTTACATTCGGCAATCATGAAAACAAATCTCAGATAACGGTTGACTTGGTAACAATGTGTAATTATACCAAAGGTTCATTTTGCGCCGGAGTTGTCCTTTAAGCAAGTAAAATTCACTTTCATGCTGACTATGAGAGTCTTGAAAGTGAAAGAGAGCAGTTTACCAAAGCATAATGGCATCACAAACACACACAAAAAAACGCAATTCTGCTAAGTGATAACTTTTAAAATGGACATTCTTAATGCGGCTTTTCCCAATGAATTTCCCCGAACCAAACAAAAAAAGACATCTCTTAACCCTTATGCAACGTATGAACATGAGGAGACAATCTGCTTCCGCTTCAAAGATTCTTCCTTAGCAACACCAATCTCACGTCTTCAGAGCAACATAAATTCCCTTCAAGAGACGTGTTATACAGTACAAGGCGTGACAGAGACCAGTTTCCTTGCTGATATATCTGCACATATCTTTATCATGAACTCGTTTGAACCTTGTCTTTAAATTGTGCAGACAATCCGGGTGGAAAGGCTCGCTTTAAAACTTCCACATTAGACAACTTTTAATGTCTCACCACATTAATATTTGGGCCTAAAGTTCTTTCAAAAACCTTTTTCTTTCCCTTCCTTGAGAGACTGCCAGGTCACATCCAATTTCTTAATGTCCACCTAACAGGCTGCCGCTTCCACTTCAAAAGCTCGACTCAAAGAAGTGCCTGAGAATACTGCCTTTGGTGTCAGAAGCTGCTAGAAAAAAAGAGTACTTAGTGGGAAATCAGTGGCGGAGGATGACATTTTAAGTCTTGAAAGTCTGCGACCTTAAAAGCAAGCCCAACCATACAGCACTTGAATGACAAAATGAGTTGCTGAGGCGTTTAAGTACAAACCCTTTGAGGTTGAACTGAAATTGACAAAAAGGAAGGAGGAAAATGTACATGGGTCTAGTTGTTCCTGTTCTAGTTTGCTAGGACTCTCTTTTCAGGTTAACAAACTGGCTACACAATTTTTCACTGCTATTTATTGCATGACAATAAACGATTCTGAAATTTTGTTTCATTCTCCAGAATAACGTGCACCAATACACAATAGATTACTGAGGGATGATTAGGGTTGGGTATCGTTTGAATTTGAACGATTCTGATTCCAATTTCCAATTCCTTGTTTCGATTCCGGTTCCTGAACGAATTTTCCAATTCCGATTCTTTTAAGAGGCAGGGTCAAAAGTTTAGCTAATCTTGCTAACCAACGGTCTTTCTGAAGGAAATACTCCTTTTACAAATTCTCCTTTTGTCACAAATTTAGCAGTTTGCCGAGATTTTGTTATTTTTAGAAAAAGTGAAGCCACACTTTGGACCGCTGATGTAAGCTACTCATGTTCGACTCGCGCGGTTATGCCAACACTTCCGGGTAGACGCTTCTTCATTGGTGTTGTTCAGCGGTTTTCTTCTTCCGGTCGGCGGACTGTGAATATCGAAAACTAGGAATCGAAATTTTAACTTTTGAATTATTCCGGGAAAAGCGAAAATTTCAGTCCCGGTTCCAATCGATACTCTATTCTCGATACCCAACCCTAGGGATGATGTATTTTTATAGGCTAAATCCAGATTGCAAATTAGCACATCCTGAAGTCAATGGGTTTTTGGTTAAATGCCTGAAATAAGGTCTGTGTGTGCTTGGCACAGAGTTTGAGATATTCTAACGTTTTATTCTGTGACATACTCTATTGTTTTTTTAAAGCTTTACTTGCTAACAAGAGACTAAATGGTTGGACTACAGAGGTTGTTGAGGACATTAGTCTAAACTAATCAACTTAATAGTCGTCTTTTACAGTTTATAATTGTTATTCTAACTCAAACTTTCAGGGAAAATATTTTTTGAAATAAAGACCACAAGAGCTGTCAGAAGATTAGTGAAGGTGACACTGAAGTCATGCGACTGTGGTGTATTCTGTTTACAGCTTACGTTTAGCTTTTTACTTCTGCTAAATGTATTTATGCTGTAAAATTCATGAAAACTGTATTCATTTGTGAAGATTATCATGATGTAAAAAATAAGAATCATAACTTTTTATTGGTAATAATCCAAAAGGCAATAGAAAAGTCCTTATTGTGTTTTTGTCAAGGAGACCAGGGGTGATGCTAATTTATGGGTTGGTCTACAAAAATATAACATGGTGATATAGCATAGACCACAATAAACCATTATTGATATTCTTTGTTTAAAATACAGTAATTCAAAAAGCTGTTTTATTTAATGTATACAATTATATCCTTTGATCGTTTGGATATTGGTCAAGCAGAAGTAACTGTAAACATTGTATATCAGTAAAATATACAGACATGAATAAAAACAAATCAATGCAAATGTCAATACATCACTGCTGGTCTATAGGTCTTAACTTCACACATAATACTATACTTATAATTCATACTTACAAATAGGCACTTCAGGCTCAGTTTTATAAAGCACTACTTGTTTTAAAAGCACACTTTTAAAAGAAATATAAGTTAAGTAGATAAAAAGACCTGTTTTTGATGTCATGTTGTCAATAACTGCTATATGATATATTAACAGACACTGTACCTTCATATTAGACGCCTCAGTCTCTAGTTTGGTTAGGTGGTTGGAGTTGTCCTCGAGCTCTTGTCTAAGGTTGGAGTTCTCCATCTTTAGTGCCTCCACTTGCTTCAGCAGCTGATCATAAGATGCTGCCGCCATCTTGGACTATCTCTTGACCTACAACATCCAAGAACGGAGGAACAATCACATGTGGTGCTCAATTAATATGACTCATGCCAAAATTGATTGATCATTTTTGACTGAAATACAAATTGACCGAAATATCAATTGATTAAACCAATATATTAGTGAAAAAAATAACTGATCAAAAGAAAATAAGCAACAGATAACCGTAGAATCAGCATTTACATGGAGATATAACATAATATGGATCACAATAAAACAATATTGCTGTTCTTCGTTACTTAGCATTTAATACTTAGCATAAAATCACACACACACAAAAGTTTAAGATCAGTAAGATTTTTTATGTTTTTAAAAGAAGTCTCTTCTGCTCACCAAGGCTGCAATTTTTTTATACAAATACACAAAAAACACAGTACTATTGTGAAATATTATGACAATTTAAAATGACTTTTTTATGTTAATATATATTAAAATGTAATTCCTCTGAAAAAAGCTGAATTTTCAGCATCATTACTCCAGTCTTCAGTGTCACATGATCCTTCACAAATCACTGTAATATGATGATTTTATGCTCCAAAAACATGTATGATTATTATCCATGTTGAAAACAGTTTTTTACATCTTTATTTCAGGATTCTTTGATGAATAGAAAGTTCAAAAGAACAGCTTTTATCTGAAATGGAAAGCTTTTGTTACATTAAACACTACCCTTGAAAAAGTTTGGGGTCAGTAAGAATTTGTATTTTATTTTTGGGGGAAATAAATAAGAAATCAATACTTCTATTCATGAAGGATGAGTTACATTGATCAAAAGTTACAGGAAAGACATTTATAATGTTAGAAAAGATTCTAATTAAATAAATGCTGTTCTTTGAACTTTCTATTCATCAAAGAATCCTGAAATAAAAATATAAAAAAACTGTTTTTAACATGGATAATAATCATACATGTTTTTGGAGCATAAAATCATCATATTAGAGTGATTTGTGAAGGATCATGTGACACTGAAGACTGGAGTAATGATACTGAAAATTCAGCTTTTTTTCAGAGGAATAAATTACATTTTAATATATATTAACATAAAAAAAGTCATTTTAAATTGTCATAATATTTCACAATATTACTGTGTTTTTTGTGTATTTTTTTTATTAAAAAATTGCAGCCTTGGTGAGCAGAAAGACTTTTAATTTACCTTAAACTTATATATATATATATATATAACACTCACCGGCCACTTTATTAGGTACACCTGTCCAACTGCTCGTTAACACTTAATTTCTAAGCAGCCAATCACATGGCGGCAACTCAGTGCATTTAGGCATGTAGACATGGTCAAGAGCAATCTCCTGCAGTTCAAACCGAGCATCAGTATGGGGAAGAAGAGGTGATTTGAGTGACTTTGAACGTGGCATGATTGTTGGTGCCAGAAGGGCTGGTCTGAGTATTTCAGAAACTGCTAATCTACTGGGATTTTCACGCACAACCATCTCTAGGGTTTACAGAGAATGGTCCAAAAAAGAAAAACATCCAGTGAGCGGCAGTTCTGTGGCGGAAATGCCTTGTTGATGCCAGAGGTCAGAGGAGAATGGCCAGACTGGTTCGAGCTGATAGAAGGGCAACAGTGACTCAAATAACCACCCGTTACAACCAAGGTGGGCAGAAGAGCATCTCTGAACGCACAGTACGTCGAACTTTGAGGCAGATGGGCTACAGCAGCAGAAGACCACACCGGGTGCCACTCCTTTCAGCTAAGAACAGGAAACTGAGGCTACAATTTGCACAAGCTCATCGAAATTGGACAATAGAAGATTGGAAAAACGTTGCCTGGTCTGATGAGTCTCGATTTCTGCTGCGACATCGGATGGTAGGGTCAGAATTTGGCGTCTACAACATGAAAGCATGGATCCATCCTGCCTTGTATCAACGGTTCAGGCTGGTGGTGGTGGTGTCATGGTGTGGGGAATATTTTCTTGGCACTCTTTGGGCCCCTTGGTACCAATTAAGCATCGTTGCCAACGCCACAGCCTACCTGAGTATTGTTGCTGACCATGTCCATCCCTTTATGACCACAATGTACCCAACTTCTGATGGCTACTTTCAGCAGGATAATGCGCCATGTCATAAAGCTGGAATCATCTCAGACTGGTTTCTTGAACATGACAATGAGTTCGCTGTACTCAAATGGCCTCCACAGTCACAGATCTCAATCCAATAGAGCATCTTTGGGATGTGGTGGAGCGGGAGATTGCATCATGGATGTGCAGCCGACAAATCTGCGGCAACTGTGTGATGCCATCATGTCAATATGGACCAAACTCCCCTGAGGAATGCTTCCAGCACCTTGTTAGAATCTATGCCATCGAAGAATTATAGGCAGTTCTGAAGGCAAAAGGGGTCCAAACCCGTTACTAGCATGGGGTACCTAATAAAGTGGCCGGTGAGTGTGTATATATGTATATATATATATATATATATATATATATATACAGATATGTAAATATTTACATGATATACTGAATATATATATATATGTATTTCATAGCATTTTTTCTGAGCAAGTCTGTGAATATGCCCAACATACTGTAGCATTACTTCACTGGACACTACAGCTATACTATTATATACATCTTTTAATATAGTGAAAAGGGGAAGAAAAAAAGCCCACATAAACATGAGGCTTAATAAATGTATAAGTGTTGCCCAAAGGACTTCCTCTTGTGTGAGGTCTGTAAAAGACCACCAGTGTCATGTGTCAATCACGAGTGAGCATCATCCTCTGAACTCTGATGTTTGCCATGTAGTCAATGACCATGTCATGACACTCATAAAGAACTATAACACACGTGCCTCACGTGTGTATGTGGATGGCAGAGCCGATGCCTCTGGGCCATTTTTTACCCTTGCAGTGAGCCCGGTCAAGCAAACAGTTCTGAAAGACAAAGCGAAAGTTTCTATTTTTATCTCCATCCCTGAAGTGTAGGCCTGATCAACCATGTGGAAAAATCTATCACCACATCGCCACTAAATTACCACTGACATGCTAAAGAACAGCGGCAAACCCTGTTCAGCCTTCTTGCTCTCTGGACTACTGATAAAACATAATGTGTGCAATCGTATCAAATAACTGAAAAACCTGTTTTATTGTAAATATGCTCACCTCTCCTCACCAACACACATGATTTGAGTAATCAAGCCACACTGAAGGATAATACACACATTTAATACTTATCACTAGGAACTTGTATGAGCAGTACGGCTTTGTGCATTTGCCTTCAAAAACAGTTTCTTTCAAAAATATATCAAATTATATTCTCAGCATTAGGAATATTAATGGCTTGTGAGGTAAACAACATTATAAAAATAAAAGAGAGCATATTGCATGCAAAAGAAAACATGTTATGAATGGGAAAAGGTCCATATTGAAATGCTGCAGGATGATGATGCACACATTAAACTGTAATACTTAAAATCACTGCCTTGTAAACAATGCAACTAGGGTTGGGTATTGAGAATCGAGTATCGATTGGAACCGGGACTAACTTTTAGTTTTTCCCGGAATCGTTCAAAAGTTAAAATTTCGATTCCTAGTTTCGATATTCACAGTTGGTCGAACCGGAAGAAGAAACCGCTGAACAACACCAACGAAGAAGCGTCTGACCGGAAGTGTTGGCATAACCGCGCGAGTCGAATATGAGTAGCTTACGTCGGCGGTCCAAAGTGTGGCTTCACTTTTCTAAAGATAACGAAATCTTGTCAAAATGCAAAATTTGTGACAGAAGGAGTATTTCCTTCAGAAAGACCGTTGGTGAGCAAGGTTAGCTAAACTTTTTTGACCCTGACTCTTAAAAGAATCGGAATCGAGAATCGTTCAGGAACCGGAATCGAAATCGGAATCAGAATCGTTCAAATTCAAACGATACCTAACCCAAAATGCAACTATGTGCATTTGCCTTCAAAAACAGTTTCTGCCAAAATACGCAAAAAAGAAAAAGTCAAACAAAACAAAAGCGACTTGCCTTATCACAAGCTGGTATCATTACAATTTCACAATGCACAATAAATAAAATTCCTTTCATTCCACTTCCACCATGTTATGCTACTTTGCCCTGGTTTTACATTAACCAACACCAACAGCCTACATTACAAGCAGCCCGACAATGTGTCAGGGATCATTTGCAGCTGTGTCCAATCAATGTGACTGTGCTATCGGATTCTGCCACTGTTTCCAGGGCATCCACGGCAAATATGAAGCAGGACATATCAATAAAGCGAAGATACTCCTATTTGGCGTTTCCTTACGGATCAGATTTCTGATGTGAAGGTCATTAAAATATTGAATTTGAATCATTCTAAAGCATATCATCTTTGGTCTGCATAATTGAAATAATTACATCAAGATCTTGCTATGATATAATAAACCAGCGTATGATTTAATGCCAACGACACTGTTACACACGCTTTTGAGCTGTTATGAGTCCGATTGCCACAGAAATCTGCTGACACACATCTGATGACACACATTTAGTAAAAAATAAACACATGCACTTTTAAAGGTAAATAAAAGGCCATTCAAGCTATATATAATAAATTGTACGCTCGCATATCTTGCTGAACAATCTTAAGTGACGCTTTACAATTTTGTAGTTATTACTTAAAACTCAAAAAAATCCTTTCAAAACCTGACGCAAAGCTCTCTTGGCATGTAGACACAGCAAAATGGTCGACATTTATTCAGCAAAAAGGCTTGAGGTATCGAGACAGAATCAAAAGGAAACAGGGAGGAGTGGAAAGAAGAAAGACTCATTAATATTTCAGCACTTTCCTCAAATCAATATCAACGCATCTGAATTCGTTGGCACCTTCATAAATAAATTTCACTATTGCAACTGTGCATTTTTCTGCATTTATTCAGTTGTGCATGCAACGCTTATGATGCATTAAAGCAGTCACCTCTTCACCAGCAATGAAAGATCCAACATCCCCTGCAGACAACTGCAAGAGATGCCCTTCCCTCCACGCACAAAGACACAGTGACCACAGTGATCTCTCACTCACCGTCATCTAACCTGCAAAATCAACCCGTGTTTATACTGACAAGCTGACAACACATCCACCATTAAGCGTCTGCTTTGTTCAGGCATCCGCCAGCTGAATCAGAAATACCCTCTCTTGCAACAGCCCTCCATCTTGACAGGGGCAATTACTCGCTTACATTTACTGTGGAATCCGTGTCCACAGCCGAGATTCGCTGAGAAATAATCAGCCGGCTGAGCGCATCTGTCCCTGCACAGCACAAAAGAGGCTTTTAAAGCGTCCCGATGATAAAGCCAGAATCCCAATCTATGCACATCCCCCCACACCCTCTCAATAACCAGCCATTTAGACAAAAGGGTTTATCGGCACCGCCTTGCTATACCGCACAAACACACTATTATTTCCTCCACACTGAATCGTTGGAATACAAGACCACACATCTGTGCGTTTGCATCAAGAGATTAGGGCGTTAAACGGAGACTTACCCCATTCTGCACCAGTGACAGCCTCCATCCCAGCAACCCATCAACTATGTCAGTTGCCGGAGAGCATCCAGCCAGCACAGAGTCACATGGGCGAGGGCTCGGCCAATCAGAAGCCGGCCAGCCCAGGCCGGTGTTGGTGCAGTGGCTGATGGTGGCTGGCCAGATTTCTGCCCCACTGTACAGCTGCTTCCCTTGACTGGGTTTAAAAGCTCTCGTGGGGGGAAGCCGTGAAGCCCCAGGCATCCATACTGGAGATGCAGAGATGGGTCATAGTGTCTGAAGGTCACATGACCTCATTTACAATAAACGGATCAATATGGCAACCCAAACCGGACCATGTAGAAGATGCATGTTCAATGCATTTAGGACAAAAAAAAACCAAAAAAAAAAACAACAACGGGGCTGTCTCTCTAACTGCATCTGAAAAAGCGCAAAATTATAGGCTATGTACAAATAAAAGCCTGATTTAATTACATACAGGCTTATAAACAACTTGAAATGTAATTATGCATTTTATAAGGCTATATCCTTCTTGTTTTGAACTTAATGCATGTGTATTGAATGTTAAACAAGTTCATAATGATAACAAGACTGTTTATCATGGTGATGTGTAGCCTCACACAGACAGTGAATGAGAGAGATCGGCAGAGCCGCGTGCATTACCTGCGTCTGTCTTTGAAGTTGTGAAAAGCTTGTCGTGTCAAATGTAGGGCCCTATAAAATCCGTTTTATTTTTTTCCCAAATTCCATTTTATTTTTTCCCAAATTCCGTTTTTTCCGTTTTAATTTTTGCAAATTCCGTTTTTTACGTTTTAATTTTTGGGAATTCATTTTTTTTACCCTTTACTGTTATTTTAGTTGTAAAAGAGTGTGCTTTTTATTCCGTGATCGCAGAAATTATAGGGCCCTATCAAAGGGAAGCGAAATATTTGTCGCATCATCATTTTTACGTTGTTTTCACGTGTATTTTCCCATAAATGCGCGTCAGCAGCAGCGCTGGTCAGCATCCCACAGCACAAGGAAGCCGCTGGGAAATAAAATCAGTGAGTCACGCATTGAATCAATGCTATCTTGGTCTCTAATAAGTGAAGCATCAGCTTCAGCGTTGCCCATGCGACGCACTGCTGCTCAGCTGAGCCTTGAAAAGTTGAACCTCAAAGTTAAAAATAATTAACATCTTGTTTCATTACATCTCTTTTAATGAATCAGCTTTTTTAAACGTGTTCGCTGAATGAACGGTTCAAAGACTCGCTCAAAGTCCGTTGTCATAACAATATGCGCGCTGAGTGAAAGTCTTTCAATGCGCATTTACTGTAGATGCTGTTTAGTTTCGGTTACACTGGTTACTGAAAATGTCCTCGTTTTTGTCCACATCGTAAACTTTATTTATATAGCAACAAATACATATAAATTAAATAAATAAAAAATAAAATAAATTAATGGCGGTAATACCTACATATCGCGCTATTGAGCCACTCAACATTACCGCAAGGGAAATTCCATAACTGCGACAGCCCTATTCTTAACATTCTAATAAAATTCTTATAACCAGGAAATAACGTTAAAATACAGCATTTATATAACAGGAGAATTGAACGTTTGAATGATTTTCTTATAGCCAAGCAAGAACGTTTATATAACGGGAGAACTGAATGTTCTTATAATGTTTTGAATAACGTTCTTAGAACCAAGAAATAATGTTAAAGCTACAATATGTAGATTTTTTGGCCACAAGAGGGCACAGTTTCCAACAACAACAGAGCCGCAGGTTGATGACGCAGTGACGAGCTGAATGATGGGACTTGCTGTCAAGCTGATGGATCTAATGATGTTTATGGATTAGTGAAAACAATCATGTTTTTTAACATTAAAGTGGTATGAAGCAGGTCACGTTAACTAATAAGAGATGCACGCAGGCCTAATATATCACACACACGCGAGTCCCGTGGATATAAATTTCATCCTATTGAACTACACGCAAGTGCTGGATTACTCACACAGGTCAGTTTATTAGATTAATTGAACTTGAGGAAACGCAGCACTGTTCCACTTGGTATAACGTTACACTTTTACACTAAACGGCATTTAAATGTCTGTTGAAAGATATAGTGTAATGACGCTAGCTCTCGGCATCTCAAAAACAACGCTGATATTGATCCTCATTTTAGTTCTCCTTGTTTGTCCCAAAGTCTGTTTGCCATGGTCTATGTTTGAAGGACTGGGTGCCGCTAAAACGTTACTCTCTACGCAGTCGTCCACTTCTGTCGCCATGGTTACGTCAGTGGCTATGCCAGTACGAGCAGAAACCGAGGATAGCACGGATATTGCGTCATTGACAGGCGACATTTTTTCCGGGACGGACACTTATTTAAAATTGGAATTTCTCTGACATAAAAGAAACTTTGGAGACTTACACAATACACAACTGCAGGAAATATATCACACTGTGCAAGTGATTTTTGGATATTTAATTACCAAAATTCGGTCCCACTTTATATTAAGTGGCTTTAAGTACTATGTACTTACATCTGAAAAATAAGTACAACGTATTATTGTGGTCCTGTTGTATTGTAAAACACATTTGCTGCTATTGAGGTATGATACGGGTAAGGTTAGGGACAGGTGTGGTGGTATGGGTAGGTTTAAGGGTAGGTTAAGGTGTGAGGGAAGGGTCAACTGTGTAATTACAAATGTAATTACATAAATTAATTACAGCTGTAATTACATGCTGGTATTTTTAAAATATAAGTACAATGTAAAAACATGTATGTACACAATACAGTCCATTGTATCAAATTATTAATTTCAATGTAAGTACATAGTACTTAAAGCCACTTAATATAAAGTGGGACCCAAAATTCGTACATATTAGACCTTAAATACAACGTCTAAAAAACTGGACGTTTTGAATGTTCCTAGAAAATTCAGAAATAACGTTTTTATAACTTAATAGGAGTTGGGTTTGCGAAAACTTAGGCTATATAAACTATAGGCTATCCTAAAATTGTTATCTGGGGAAGAGGAGAGATTCGCGATTGCACTAAACACATTTTATGTGCAGGATTCTCTGAGCGAGCCCAAAGAAAATAGACCAATTCTTACAAGAGCAGCGTTGTATCTCTAGAGCCGCGCGCGACAAATTATATTCCGAGCGCGAGCAGAGAGATTCGTGCTCTGTGCATTATATTAATGTACTTCGCGCTGACAATAGTGCGCTCTCGACATTTGACAGGAAAATAAAGCCACAGTTCTGCAGAATCCATCTTCCCTGTTAAAAATTTATATCATAACAAAAATATACAGAGGTTTTCGGTATGAACCGGTATACCGCCCAGCAGCACTACAACGAATAATTATATAATTGTATTAAATTAATTTGATAAGTTAGTTACACATTTAGTTTTATAAATATAACATTTAATCTTTGAATCAATACAATATGTAATCTACATTTATTCATTACTTTTATACAAACCTGTACAACACAAACACTTCCAATTACATTTTCCAAGCAAAATGCAGAAGTAAACAGTATATCCATAAATATAATCAAGTTTATGTACAAAAAAGCCTAATGTAAGACTCTCTCCGACACTACATAGACATAATATCTATCATTGACTCACAATAGATGCTTTTATCCAAACCAGCTTTTAAATAGCCAACTAGTGACATCCAAAATGTTCCATGCAGCATGCACAAGTATGCAATATTTCCATCACAAAATACACAACGACCAGTTGCTTGCACAATAATGGGCCTTATTCATGAAACACGAGCAGAACGAATCTGTGTAAACTGCTCATCAATCCATTTGGCACAAATGGCGTACAAATGGTTTTACGTATGATTTATACAGTGATTTGTTCTGCTCATGTTTCATGAAAAAAGGGCGAATAGACACTATTTTTCCTTCGACAGATATTTCGAAGCCAAAACACAACGTATACATAATATTTGCTCCAAAATGTGAAGGGAATAAAAGGTTTTGTACATGGCTAATGGCCAGAAAACGGTCCGTCTCGTCAACATTACATGAAACAAACCCAACTGTATTCAAACTAAACTAGCCACATACACCATGTTCAAATTCAGTGCATCAATCTCTGTCTTAAACAACACATTACTTTGGTTCATAATCTGTACCATTTCGTTACACTGGTGTTATTGTCCATCATTGTGCGTTTGCTACTCCTGTACAACTTTATCATTGCAATTACAGTCTCAAGAGTTTCTGAATAAGCCTTTGTGAATAATAAATCATGCTCTATAAATGGCTGTGATTTGCTTTCTCAAACTGAGGCGGTGAACAGATAACACGGACACTTCCATGGCTTTCTTTATACACGCTGGAAGTGGGTTTTTTTTCATGTAAATGAGCTTTCGGCCTTTGAGAGCTGAAAAATGGACGTTGGCAGAGACTCTTGTTGGTCAGCCCTCTCTTGTGGTGCGATTTAATGGGAAACTGTCCACACTTTTCTTCCTGGTGTGGGAAAACATTTCAAACAGAAGGGGAAAGGCTAATGTTTTGTGCTGTTTAAAACAAAAACTGGATATGTTCATTTAGTGCCTCAAATATTCACTATGTAGGATATAAATGCATTTACACAAATATTTCACTACATACTTTTTTTTTAACAATTTGTTAGGTGTTCAACCAAAATCCACCACTTTTCTGGGACAAATAACATGTCAAGCTGTCAGAGAAACTCACTAAGAGTAACTTGAATGCAACTTATTGTAAGTGTGCATTAAATGCAACAAAATATTGTAAAACACACAAACAGGCCAAATCTGTGACTTTAATCACTTCAAAACTAGACTAAATATTATAAATTATGACTGTAAAAAAACATGTTCATGATTTGTAATCACAACATTTTTTCTTTTGTCAAATCAACTTAAATAATTTATATAGTTCAGAAAACATAATATTTTGAGTTTCTGATGATTAAATCAGTCTCCTTCATTGTATTAACTCAAATTTTCCATTTCAATGAACTTAAAATTAAGGCACTTTTACTTTTACAATTTTTTAAGTTAAACCAACAATATTTTTTACAGTGATCATCACGTCTTCAAAACAACATGTGCACAAGAAAGAAAACATTCTGCTAACTTTGTCCATTTAACCCTCACAAGATCTTCGATAAAACATAAAAAAAATTATGAATCCAGTTCAGTTTTAGCAGATAACAATTAGGCCTAAAGAAGGAATACTAATGCAAACTTAAAGGAATAGTTCCCCAAAATGCATTATACTGTATAGCTACAAATATTTACTTATTCAATTTATCAGGGCAGGTCAAAATCAGAACTGGCCCGAACTGGACAAGTGTTACAATGGGTTTATGCAAAGATCAATTAAATTAAAAATGATAGCTTTCAATTATTCTGTAATGTTGAATGGCAATATGTATTGTGGATAGTGACAATGTATTGTGTATTTCACCCAAAATGAAAATTACAGTTTTAGTGTCAGTACTACATTAAAGTACTAAATAATGTTGAATATAATGTATAATAATGCAATGTGGGAATATTTGTGGGTCCTGATAATGCCAAATGTCTGATGTTACCAGTATGGGTGTAACGATACCCTCATGTCACGATTCGATACATATCACGATACTGAACTCACGATACGATATTAATGCGAATCGATATGCCAAGGCATATGCTAAAAGGTTAACAAAAAATGTACTGTTGATTCTAACTTTAATATTACAGTGAGGGTTTAAACGATAGACTAGACTTGGTGCGTGTATCCCAAGGACAATGGTGACACCAGAATAACAATATTCATGATTCTGAAGCTGAAAATACTGAGTTATTGTAGATGAATATGTTTGCATGCTTTCACTGAGTAGATACATTCAAAATAATGTCAGACACATTTTATATCTGGACATTTGGCATTATCAGGAGGACCCACAAATATTCCCCATTGCATTTTTATACATTATAATCAACATTATATATAGGAGTTCAATGTAGAACTGACATTTAAACTCTAAAAACGTAAAAAATGTTCTCACACTGTAATTTTTATTTTGGGGGGACTGTATACAATACATATTGTCACTATCCACGATACGTGTTGTTGCATTTTATATTGTGGCACGAAATATTGTCACACCCCTAGTAGTTACCAGTAAAAAAAAATAAATGAGGCCTACATTATTTTAAATATATCTAGTCAGAGAAAGAGTGCAAGCATATTCATTTACAATAATTCTGGATTTTCAGCTTTAGAATCATGAATATTTTTATTCTGGTGTCACCATTGTTATTGGCTTACAAGCACCAAGTCCAAACCCATTCATTTAAACCTACAATGTAATATCTAATAAAACCTCTGATAAAAGCATTCTGACCCCTTATCTGAAATAATTCTGTAATATTCATGATTCAAAATCATGAATACTTGGTAACGCTTCCTTTTACAGTACAGTACTTAGTGTACTTACAGTGTACTTACCTAGAAAGTACTGGCTAATATAAGGTAAGTACATGGAACAGGGGTAGGTTCAGGTTTAGGTACTAGTTATTACCCAGTAATTGTAGTTACTAAAATAAGTACATTGTATTTACATGGGTAACTGGACTGTAAAAGGAAGCGTTACCGAATACTTTTACTCTGGTGTAACTATTGTCCTGTGCATTGGGCTTTCAGCACAAGTCCAAGCCTATTCATTTACATACACAATGTAACACCAAATTTACCATTTTAATGTACAGTAAAAAATGTGTTAACCTTTTATCACTTCTTGGTCCGGAGTATCGCAATAATATCGTATTGTGAGTTCAATATTGTGGTATTGAATCAGGACATGGGGGTATCGTTACACCCCTATAAAATTAATGTAATCATATGAAAAATCTGTGTAATTTTAGTATTAAGTATAACTATGTAAGTATTAGTACTTTCTGTATTTTACAATAAATGAGGATTTAAGCTATTAAGGAAAAAAAACAAGCAACAGAATCCAATGCTCCTCACAATGAAGTCATTTACTGCAGCCACAACAAACAGAGATGGCCATTATAAACACCCCAAGCACCCAATACAATTACTAAACAACACACCAACATAAAATAGAATTATTAAAACTGCCTGGATAGCTTGTGTTTAGGGACAATGTCACTGCTAGATTTCCCATGAAAGATCTTAACTGCTCAGATATGACAACAACAGCTGAAACAATGTCAGACCACATTCAAAGGCTCCGTCAAAGCAAAACAACATGATTACGCTTCAGCAGCGGAGTGGTAAAAATAACCACTTTTCTTCATCTCAACTCTGTGTCACTCAAAGACCATCATAGCACAGTGATTGAACAAAAAAAAGTTTTCCTCACCGTCTGCCAAGGGTTGCAGCACAGATCCACTACTGGACTCCTGCAAAGAAGAATAGAGTTTATCAGAGAGTTCATGGTAGTTTATTAGAGTTTGAGAAGTTTATTATAGTGCAATTTGGATTAAAAGAGTAGAATTAGAGGAACAATAGACTTTGTTAAAGCAGATTATTAGAGCAGAATTTATAGAGGAAAATAAAAGTCTGTGAAGTGGAGATTATTAGTTCAAAACCAGTGTAGAGTTTATTACGGTAATAATAGAGTTTAGTAGAGAAATGTTAATATGGTATCTTCCTGGTAATGAAATGGAAGAATATAGAATAATGATTTTTGTAGAAAATAGTACATTTATGTTGAGAAAAAAATTGTATAATTTATATAAAATTATATGAAGGATGTAGCATAATATTAGAGTACAATATCATTGTACAGTTTATTAGAAGTACAAGAAATAACATTAGTAAAATAACGTTATAGAGTAAAATTTCAAAGACAAGTAAACATTGTAGAGCAGTAAAACACACAATATGCAGTTATGAATACAAACAATCAATGTAAACGTCAATACTGATGGATGAGTTTTCACATCACTGTTGTGGTCTATAAACTCTTTATACATAATTACTTATAAATACACACTTCTTCAGGCTCAGTTTTATAAAGCACTAACGTTACTTGTTTTAACAGCACACTTTTATGATTTTATAAACTTAACCAGCTACTTATTAACATATATTTCTGTACATGATTGTGTATCAGAGCTTATTGTGTTTATATTATTACTGAAGCTAGTTAACGTTAAAGTCTTACCTGCACAAACATTCGCCTCTTCCAGTAAATAACTCGAGTTTATCGCCCAGGTCGGAATAGATCCCACGAATTCATATTGTTAGAGGCCTATACACGGATATTTCTCTCTTTGCTGATTATATTATTTGTTTGTTTGAAACTTTTTCTTCTTTTGTGTGAGTGATTTTCTGCTCAGCCTCTCCAGTCGCCGCGACGCTTCGCCATATTGTTGTGGAGTCAGACTTCGAGCATGCGCAGTGAGCTGTGTGCTCACAACGACACCATGCGGCAGGTAAAAGAAATTAAGTTGCATTACTGTCCTCAGCAAAAGAAATGTAACAAAAATACAGACACATTTTTTAAATCTTGCACTGCTTGAAAGAGCCTGATATGTAACAACAGTCGAAATAATTGCAGTTACTTTTATATTTTCCAGGAAATACAATGGAATATTTTTATTTTATTTAATTTTCGTACAAATTAATAAATCTAAAATTTAAATCTATTCCATTATTATATTATTACTCCTTATAATTGAATTATGAATTATAATTACAATATTTCATTTACATTGTATTTATCAAATACAGCAATATTTGAGGAAATGTAAATTAAATAATGTTACATATTAAATAATGTAAAAGTGTTTTATACTAGCCTATGTTTAAAAAGTTTTAAACCAAACAATGTCATTACATATATTTTAAATAGGATATAAAGCATTTTTATATTATTTAATTTTCATACAAATTAATACATCTAAAATGTAGATCTATTTCATTATTATATTATTACTCCTTATAATTGAATTATAAATTATAATAAACAATATTTCATTTACATTGTATTTATTAAATACAACAATTTTTGAGGAAATGTAAATTAAATAATGTTACATATTAAATAATGTAAAATTGTTTATATTAGCCTATATTTAAAATGTTTTAAATCAAACAATGTCATTAATATATTTTTAATATGATATAAAGCATTTTTACATTACTTTATATGTAACATTATGTAATTATTAAAGTATTTGATAATACTATAATAATTATTAAATACAATAATATTTTTTACAAAGGCCTATGTATGTTATGTATCAAGTAATAGCTTGAAAGAAAGAAAGAAAGAAAGAAAGAAAGAAAGAAATGAAAGAAAGAAAGAAAGAAAGAAAGAAAGAAAGAAAGAAAGAAAGAAAGAAAGAAAGAAAGAAAGAAAGAAAGAAAGAAAGAAAGAAAGAAAGAAAGAAAGAAAGAAAGAAAGAAAGAAAGAAAGAAAGAAAGAAAGAAAGAAAGAAAGAAAGAAAGAAAGAAAGAAAGAAAGAAAGAAAGAAAGAAAGAAAGAAAGAAATGGTCACTAACAGGAGTAACGAGATGATAGGATACATGCCCTGAGTTTCCAACAGGTGGCAGGACAGTCTTGCTCACACAGTTTGTGTATATGTGTGTGTGTGTGTGTGTGTGTGTATGTGTGTGTGTGTGTGTGTGTGCGTGTGTGTGTGTGGAGGAGTCACACACACAGAACAGCCGCTCTGGCTGCTTGGCAACACACAGCATGAATCCCAGTGAAACACGTTCGGTGAATCAGGAGATTTTGATGGGACACTTTGATCAATCCAGCCCGACAGCTCCAGAGAGAGTCATCTACACACCCGGAACCTGCCGAAAGCTTCGGGACTCACTTTCAGGACCGCGACGAGTCTTTCCACATCACAGTTTATTCATCATATGAGTTCAGACGGGACATTTGGAGGGTGCACACATTAAGAATGAAGAGGATAAGATGTAACAAAGGAGGACACGAGCTGACATCTCCTGATGGATTGTAAAATTCCGACAGAAGAGAGCTTTCTGTAGGCTGTTCTGCTGGGATCTTCTGTCTACTTCAAGATGAGTTGTTTCTGTTCAGTCCAAGAGGAGTTTTACTGTGAGGTTCTGCTGCTGGATGAGTCCAAGCTGATTTTAACCACTCAACAGCAGGGAATAAAGGTAGGAGATGCTTTCAGAAGGACTTCTATGTGCTCAAAAGATGAACTTGAGGGCCAATACACTCTGTGTTTCTTTATTCCAAACAAACATATACAAAATATATAGGTTCTTTATTGGAATTGATGATTCCACGTTCCACGAAAGGTTATTGATTGTGGAACAAGGTTCTTTAGATTGTGCTAATGTTCTTTGCACTAAGAAAACATTTTATATTTTAAGAACTGTTCTTTTGAATTCAAAAATGGTTCCTCTATGGCTTCACTTTTCAAAAAACAACACAAAAAAACAACATTTTGGAAACTTTATTTTTAAGAGTGATGTATATTTGCAGTATAGTAATATAATGGGTATTATATGATGAAGTATGATGATCAAATATGTTAGTTAAATAATAGTAGTAGTTCCAAAGCAACATTTGATACAATTAGATGATTTTGAACAGTTTCTGTTTCCATGTGTAATATTGGTGTGGTCCACACCCAGAACACATGAGCTCAGCACTGTTAACCAGATTACAGTAACCAGATGATCTGGTTAAACAATGAGAACGGCAATGAGAATGTTGTCAGTAATATATATATATATATATATATATATATATATATATATATATATATATATATATATATATATATATATATATATATATATATATATATATATATATATATATAGTATTTGTGGACGTACTATATTATTTTCAGACACAGTTCTTCTGATTCATGCACTAATACCTGTTTCAGCTCTTTGACTTGAATAATGTTTCTCCTTTACATTATACGTTATATTTTACTGTATTTGCCTGGCAATGCATAATGGTAGACATTTGGTTCTGTTGTGCAGTCAGTTTGATAAGTTGGTCTCATTTTATCTGACATATTTCAACCAGTGTGTTAGTTAATACAGGACAAATGGGTTGAGTTTGTATACATCCACATGCAGCGTGTGTGCCTCTGAACTGTGACATCAGATATCATATTGCCGTTTGCTCTAAATTGTTAATGGACAGCAGAGCAGGAGGATCTTTAGCACGTCCTTAATGGACAGTGTACGTGAGGAAAAATGAGCAGTATTTGGAGTTTGAACATCATCTGCACAACACATTTTTGTAGCTTTTTGCTGATATCTACAGAGAGGAGGTAAAAACGACCGTGTGAAGGGGTCAGAATGCTTTTATCAGAGGTTTTATTAGTTTGTTGCACATTGCCAGGCATGTAGGTCATGGTCATTACAAACCACAGGAACAGAGTCTGAGATAAAAGTTGATGAAAGTGTCCAGCTGCCTGTAATGCTTGTACCCTCCATTAAGACATTAGGCAATTTGTTTTATAAACACTTTCTGTTATACTGGTTGAAACTCTCTTCAAATTCTGATGGCAATCGATCTTAGAAGTTGTCTAAATATTAAAACATGTACGTACACTCACCTAAAGGATTATTAGGAACACCTGTTCAGTTTCTCATTAATGCAATTATCTAATCAACCAATCACCATGCAGTTGCTTCAATGCATTTAGGGGTGTGGTCCTGGTCAAGACAATCTCCTGAACTCCAAACTGAATGTCAGAATGGGAAAGAAAGATGATTTAAGCAATTTTGAGCGTGGCATGGTTGTTGGTGCCAGACGGACCGGTCTGAGTATTTTACAATCTGCTCAGTTACTGGGATTTTCACACACAACCATTTCTAGGGTTTACAAAGGATGGTGTGAAAAGGGAAAAACATCCAGTATGCGGCAGTCCTGTGGGCGAAAATGCCTTGTTGATGCTAGAGGTCAGAGGAGAATGGGCCGACTGATTCAAGCTGATAGAAGAGCAACTTTGACTGAAATAACCACTCGTTACAACCGAGGTATGCAGCAAAGCGTTTGTGAAGCCACAACACACACAACCTTGAGGGGATGGGCTACAATAGCAGAAGACCCCTCGGGTACCACTCATCTCCACTACAAATAGGAAAAAGAGGCGACAATTTGCAAGAGCTCACCAAAATTGGACAGTTGAAGACTGGAAAAATGTTGCCTGGTCTGATGAGTCTCGATTTCTGTTGAGACATTCAGATGTTAGAGTCAGAATTTGGCGTAAACAGAATGAAAACATGGATCCATCATGCCTTGTTACCACTGTGCAGGCTGGTGGTGGTGGTGTAATGGTGTGGGGGATGTTTTCTTGGCACACTTTAGGCCCTTTAGTGCCAATTGGGCATCGTTTAAATGCCACGGCCTTCCTGAGCATTGTTTCTGACCATGTCCATCCCTTTATGGCCACCATGTCCCCATCCTCTGATGGCTACTTCCAGCAGGATAATGCACCATGTCACAAAGCTCGAATCATTTTAAATTGGTTTCTTGAATGACAATGAGTTCACTGTACTAAAATGGCCCCACAGTCACCAGATCTCAACCCAATAGAGCATCTTTGGGATGTGGTGGAACGGGAGCTTCGTGCCCTGGATGTGCATCCCACAAATCTCCATCAACTGCAAGATGCTATCCTATCAATATGGGCCAACATTTCTAAAGAATGCTTTCAGAATTAGGATGAAAGGGGGTCAAACCCAGTGTTAGTATGATGTTAGTATATGTGTTAGTATGATGTTCCTAATAATCCTTTAAGTGAGTGTATATCTTCTGTGGAAGTCACAGGACCAAAAAATATTCGTCCAATCATCACATTCGAGTCCAAATGCAATGATACGCTGTCCTTCCTGCCTGTCAACATCTATTTCCATACCTCCGTGCCATCACCCGTTATCAGCGTGTTCTTTAAAGCTGCCGTTGGCAAAATATTTTTGATCATATTCAGTGAAATCGACACCATAATCTGACAGAACAACATAAATAAAGAGGTTTTAGAAAAAAAACTAACCTCTAGCTCCATCTGGAGTAGGGATGTGCACAATATTCGAATTTTCGAATATTCGATATGTAATTGTTATTCGAAAAATAAATACTATTCGAATTTTGAATACGTTGCTTTGCTGGCCGTAAATGCAGTGAGTCCATGATAAATCCTAAAGAACTAACTCGAAGTTACAATTAAATGCACTGGATGGCGCTGTGGAGTGTGTTAACAAGTTGTCTGTATTTGATCACAATGTTGTCGTCTTCTCGCGAAGTTTTAGACGTTATTTGAAAAGGATCTTACTAAACGGAATTACTTTTGATCAAATGAATTAATTAATCTGAGTTATGATATCATCACCATGAGAAATCACATGAAATCCAAACAGTCGAGTGAGGAAAGACAGCTGTTCATCATTGCATCACAACTGCAGGTAAGCGCAGCTGGACCCGCGTGATCAAAGATGTTAACTTATCTAATAGCAAAATGATTTTGAGACACTTATTTTAAGTTTCGTTGGGGGAGACCGGTTTAAGAACAGAAAATGCAAAGTGCTGTTAGAAACACCGTTCTCTTTGTGTCTCTGAAACGTCTGTCAGCGCGGCGTCTTTTCTCACTCGAGTATAAAGTGCTGGCGCCGCCCCTGCATGTCACGTTAGATATTATTGTTTTTCTCAACATAAACGTGAAACAATATAAACACGATAATCAGTCATTTGCTGACTCGTGTGTATAGGTGTACGTTCTGTCTGATATCTGACGCAATCTGCTTTATTGGGTTTTTTTTCCGCTCGCGCTGCTTGAGCGTGCTTTTAATAATGCTTTTTTATATATTTTGTTTACTCATAGGCCTACGGTTTAATGTTTTCAACTAAAAGAAAACTTTAATTACTATTGTAAGCTTGTTGTGTATTGCCTAATACACTAATAAAAAACTTTAAAATAACGTCTTTTTCATTAAACATAATTTAAATAAATCAAATATTCAAATATTTGATTTTTATGAGCCCGAATATTTGAATGCAATATTTTAGAAAAATGCCCATCCCTAATCTGGAGCGTGTTATTTGTTTTGCAAAAATCCAGTGCTCCCTGTTAACTGTGTCCAATCAGCCCAGGGCAATCAGCCCCATCATGCACACGCCTGAAGTTCGCGCAGTAAGGAAGAGTGATGGCGGAACACTAACAAACCAAGTAAGCTCATTTAGAGTATAAATGACGTTAGCAATTGCAATATATTGGTAGATTAGCCAGAGCAGCATACCTCCAAATAATCCATGGTGTTGATGAATGCTGATGAGATGGTCGCGTTCACAGAAAACCTGGTGCGCACGCACTCGAGCACGAACTCTGTGGGAGGGTATTCGTTGATAGTGGGGGAGGGCCATATGAGTTGTAAACATTCAAAATGTTGCCAAAGTCCACTCAATCAGCCATAGTTGCCGGCCGCAGCTTTAAGGCTATCCTGAGTTATAGACAGATGTCAGTCTGTTTTTACAGTCCCTTGCTGCATTCACACCACATTGGAACAGTAATTATAAGATGGCAACCTGTGACGTTCTACCCGTCAGCGGTTCACGTCCTCATTTCTACGCCAACACTATCAATGCCGAAATGAATCTGCAGCAGTCAGGTGGTACAAGGGCTCTGTAAGTTGTTTACATTCATTATTATTGTAATATTCTGTCCTTTAAGACATGAGGTAATTCTCGTAACGCTTAAATTCTGCTGTATGCTTTGCATTTATGGCAGCATCCTAAATCGCATACTTCCCTACTATCTAGTAGGTGAAAAACAGCATGTGACAAAAGAAGTAGGCCTATATCCGACTTCACAGTACTCATAAAAGAGTAAAAGGCCAAAAGTACCCGAATGACCTACTACTTCCGGTGAGATTCTGAGGTGCGCCGATGGACACTTTACTATCCCATGAGGCCACGGTAGCAGTGGTGGAATGTAACGAAGTACAAATACTTTGTTACTTTACTTAAGTGAATTTTTCACGTATTTTTACTTTACTTAAGTAGAATAAATAGTGCATACTTTGTACTTTTACTTCTTTACATTTTGCAGCAATTATTATACTTTCTACTCCACTACATTTCTACAACTTCTGTTACTTTTGCATTTTTGCACTTTTTGCACTTTTGCACTCATTGCATTTTCTGATCAGTTTTTCCCCTGCCAAAATGTAATCTGACCATCCGTTCGTTGCACGTTTGTCTCACCAGTGACATTTGGTTGCCATAGATATATCAAACTGGTCACACTAAATGAGTCTCGTACGCAGTGTGTTTATCGTGCAATTTATACGCGGAAATTAGTTTTTACGTGCATAGGAAACGCACCGTGTGTGTGTAATATACGTTTAGTTATGGCAAGCCAAGAGGTTCAGAATTACACCATAAATTAATCGCGTTTACTGCCAAACATAAGCATGATGTGTATATTGCCTAATTGCAAGCTTGTTTCAGAAATGGTGACAACAATTTTTTTCCATAATTATTGAACATCATTATAGAAGTATTAGGTTGAATGAGTTAGAATTAAATGTTTTATGTAAGCAATAAGTATACGAGAGGCTGTGTGTATCGTGAATAAGTGACGGCTCAAGGGCGTTGTTAGGCACGACGCGAAGCGGAGTGCCTGCAACCCCTTGAGCCGTTACTTATTCACGATACAGCACTTGCCTCGAGTATCTTATTGCTTTTATAAAACGGTTGCCACACAATATTTAAGTAAAAAACAATGTTAGTTTAACTTTTTTGAAGTAAAATCACTAAAAGCCTATAGGCATACCTTCCGCTGGAAAAAATAGTCCCGAGTGTGAACAGCAACAACGTTCCAAATGTGTAAAATCCATGAAAGCTCAAATAAAAACAACATAGAACCGCAGTGTTGCGCAGCGATCAATAGAACCGTTGGGTGAAGCGGTCGTAGCCGTGTTTTATCGTGAATAAAGCACAGCTCTCTACCAATCAGAATCAAGGATTCCAAACTAACCGTTTTATAATAATCATTAGAAAATACTTAGACATTAAGAGAATAAATTGTTATGCAAGTACTTTTACTTTTAATACTTAAAGTACATTTAAAATCAGGTACTTTTTAATTTTTACTTAAGTATGGTTGTCATTGTGTTACTTCTACTTTTACTAAAGTAAATATTTATCTGGTTATTTGTACTTTTACTTAAGTACTGAGATTCAGTACTTCCTTCCACCACTGCACGGGAGAGGATTTGTGAATGGCAATTAAGTGACGTAACTGACACTGGTAGGTCACATGATAATGACAACATGGCGAATGTAGTACATCCAGCTTACATTCATACTACACACACTCATACTATATATTTTTAGTTACTCATTCGAAATAAGTACCTACTCAAGAGAGTAAGAGATTTCGAGAGTATGAGATGTGTTTTGAAGGAGGCGTGGCTTTGGAGACATTCTAAAGGGAGGATGGGAGCTTAATATGTGCAAAACCTAATACCATAAATAAAGCTCGGTGTTGCTATGTGGGCCTTGGTGTTTTTCAGTGTGCGCCTGTGGGATTTTTTTCACCTGTTCTGGTGAAAATGGTACATCTGATTAGTTAGTAATGTAAGCACAAGCACTGCAGAACGACACGCTGAACTTTAATACTTATTGTTAGAGGTTTTACTTTTACATTTTTTTATTTGTTTGGAAGTGCTTACAAAGCCACACATTTGCTTATGTGCACGTGCTTACACACACAAAACTTGGAGCGATTCACACACACTTCACGACACAAAGGCCTCTTTGATTTGACCCAGAAGGCGGTGTGTATTTGTGCGTGAGGAACAGAACGACTCGCATGTTTCCATCATAGCAAAACAGAGACAGCAGCGAGGCCGTGCTTCTGTCGAGGTGATGCTCTTCTGACATTTGTAAATGTCTGACAAAGAGAAATGTTTATTTAGGGTCTGACCAGTCTGATTTAGACCGTCTTCCTCCATTGTGTTTCCTGTGAGAGAATGGCTGTGCTTTCTAAACAATAAGGTCCTTTGACACTTTTCAACACAAAAAGATTAATAAAAGCTGTTATTGTGTTCGTTGTAAAGTTCAATAGTTCAGTGTGAGGCATCAAAATACACTCATGATGGTTCAGTCAGTGGTGATATCACATATTTGAGTGAATCTCTGGGTCACATTTGACTCTAAAATGAAAATAAGAAATTGTTAATTTTTAAATGAAAAATTAAACATTTAAACCACCAAATTCTCCTTGTAATTGTAGTGAAAACTAATAAAAATACAGTGATATATGTCATGGTATTATTTGTTTTGCTGCCTTTTAAATAAACAAAATAATGAATTTATTTAATTAATTTTCCTCTTATACTATGTCAAAGAGAATGCATGTGATGACAAAAAAAGCAATTACAAAAGATATTAATTTTCATTAAATATATATTTAATCAAAATTACAATTAATTTTCATAAATATATATTTCTCTGTATATATATATATATATATATATATATACACACACATATATAATATGCTGTCAAATGATTAATCACGATTAATCGCATCCAAAATAATAGTTTATGTTTACATAATATATGTGGGTGCACTGTGTATAATTATTTTATATATATATAAATACACACACTTGCTTGTATATATTTAAGAAATATTTTCATGTATATACTGTATATAGTTTTTATATATAATTTATATTTTATATAAATATATATATTTTATATATAAATAATATTTTTTTTCTTCAATATACATGCATGTGTGCGTATTATATATATATATATATATATATATATATATATATAATTATACACAGTGCACCCACATATATTATGTAAACAAAAACTTTTATTTTGGATGCGATTAATCGATGATTAATCATTTGACAGCCCTAATTATATATATGCTTTTTTTGGGGTGAAGAATTCTGACATTTTAATGGTGGTACTATGAGATCATACTATGAATGACTAGCATATTTATATGGCGCATAAATTACTGCATCCAAGGTATTTCAGAGAATGCCATGGTATTGCCAACATGTTAGTGTCCAAAAGCCTGGTAATACCATTGCACTCTTGTTTTGGTGACAGACGGAGAAAGTGAAAGGCGGGATAAATGTGTATTAAGTATTACTCGGTGTGTCGCTGGTTCCAGTACCCTCGTCCTCCGGTCACACCCACCCCATCAGCGCGGGTGGAGGGGGTTGTGTGGCTTTTGGGAGTGTGCCGGCCTTTCCAGACAAAGGCAGGGAAACCCTTGTGATAAGATGAGCAGATTTCCCTTTAGCTGGATTTGAGTTGGACCAATGCAAGCTTTGGATCAAATCCCTCATCGTTGCATTTAATGGGATTCCTAAATGAGCTTGTGTCGCAGCATTATCCTGAGTGTGCTTTATTGTACTTATTCACACACTTCACTGCTGTTAATAATGATGATAAGCCTAACCAGGATACAGTCCAGAACAGGACAGATTGCAAATATTGAATTTTTTTTTATGCAGTCCGAACCTTTAAGCCCATTATCTGGTGCTCATCTCGTAATGACAATGTGCCGTGACAGAGACAGAAATAAAGCTCAGACTAGAGAGCGTCATGCGTTTGCAGCTCATATGGAGTGTGTTTTTTTGTGCATCAGCTTTTCCCTATGGCAAATTCAATCACTGACAAATTTCATAAAATTGGAAATGCAAGCCTCTTATGCTCACTAAGTCTGCGTTTATTTGATTACAAAATACAGTAATATTGATTTTTTTATTACAATTGTTTTATATGTGAATAAATGTAATTTATTCCTGTGATCAAAGCTGTATTTTCAGCTTCATCACTCACGTCTTCAGTGTCACATGATCCTTCAGAAATCACTCTAATATGATGATTTGCTCTAATATGATGATTATTATCAATGTTGAAAACCGTTGTGTTGCTTCATATTTTTGTGGAAACGTGATACTTTTTTGTCAGGATTTTTTGATGAATGGAAAGTTTAAAAGAACAGCATTTATTTGAATTAGAAATATTTTGAAACTTTTAAGTGCTTTTTCTCTCACTTTTCATGCATCCTCGCTGAATTAAAAAGTATTAATTTCTTTCAGAAAATTCTTAATGACCCCAAACGTTTCAATATTTAGCTTTTGAGTCATTCATGTCAAATCAACAACATTTTCGGAAACATCTTGACTCAATTATTTGATTTTGTTCTTTTTTTTCTAAAGAAAGACCAACATTAAAAGTGATGACAGCCAAAATATTAAATTCCATGGGTGAATATTTACTGGTATTTGGAGCCAGATTACAGGTGGGTGAACATGACATTAGAAAGATGGCAGCATCATTTTTTATAGGTCAGTAGGTCTATTAGTTTAGCAATCTATGTTGCATTATAAACAAACAGTAACAATTCACTTTTCATGTTTTTCCCCAAAGTTTGCATGCCTGTAACTCAAGAAGTACTGAAGATATCTCAATCATTTTAGATTTTGATTCTTAACAAACCTTTCTTTTGATATCTTCAATTTAGAGGCCTTATATGTTTCAATCCCAGAGATATGGAGATCTGGATGTGCAAGTATAGTATGCAGTCACCCACATTTGGTTTTCAACCATTGAAAATGGGTTATGTTCAACAATTTGCACATTAAGTCACACTATCTCCTGGAATAAACCATATAGGGCCGTAAGCATATAATTTTGGGGCGTCTCCACTTTTTTTAATGGTCTGGTTTTGGTATATAATGCAATAAGGATTGCTAAAACCCAGAATTTAGAATTGATCTATATGTGTAAAAAATCTCCCAGTTTTTCCCATGGTGATCACACTGTGTCTGTGGTGTTTTTAGGTGAAAATTGCCATTTTGACCACCCTCTACAAAGTAGTGGATTACTCAGTAAATATTCATCAATTCATTTATTTTTTATACATTCATGACTATATATGTTTGTGTTTCTTTTGAAAAAAAAATCAAATTTTTTTGAAATTTTCAAAAAAAAAAAAAAAAAATGTTACAAATTTCAGCCAGGACCCTCTGGTTGTTGAGTTGCCACGAAATGACCAATGAGAAATCTATGTCCTCACCAACGCCCTGATAAAGGCCAGTGGAGTGATACACGTTCGATCAAATAATAATTAAAGCTTTTTTACTTTTGTAACCTACTGAGTGCCTGGACTACTTTTGTTAAATCTATGTGTGCGTGCGTACGTGTGTTTGTGTGATGTAGTGGTTAGGTTTATGGGTGTTTCGGAGACAGGCACAGACAGACTCCAAACCTGAACTCTGAAACCCCTGACAGCCCTGAGATGTTTTATTGGTGCTGCCAACGTCACATTCAAGAAAGGAATTCACACTATTCTCTTCAGTCATCCATCTAAAAAACAATAACAAAAAAAACATGGCATTTAAAAAATATGTATATATGATAGATGTGGCTTATGATACACCTTATGATACCTTTATGATATACTTATGATACCTTTTCCATTGTGAATTCAAGTGGGCTGGAGACAAACATTACGTTCTGTCCATTACGACCCATGAGCCTGTCATACCACATTCCTCTGAGAAATCTCATCTCACAGGTGGTTAGCTGAAACTGAGCTGTCATTAAAAACAATTTGTATCAAAGTGTTTGTTTGAAGCACACCTATTCACATAGGGGCTGCTCAAACAAACAGATCAATGTTTTGACAGAGTCACAGTGTTTCATTTATAAGGAAGTAAAACTACTAATGGATTACGCATAGTTAGAAACTGTGCATGCAGACCCCATTTATGCATTTGATAGATTGCTTGTATTCAAAGCAACTTGCATTGCATTCAAGCTATTCATGCATACCTTGGGAATCGAACCCATGACCTTTGGCTAGTGCAATGCTCTACTGTTTGAGAAATTGGAATGCAATTCTATTCTTCCTCTCTGTGTTTGTTTGTTAGATATTTTGGTGAATTTGATTTTGCTTTCAGCTACCAGTAAGAGTGTTGGACTCTTTTTCAACATTTAAATCCACTTAATTTCTAAAGAATTCTGCCCCAAATTGGTGCAAACATGCGAAAACCATTTGGGGATTGGGTGTCAGCAGTGTTTGTGTGTCAGCTGAGGTTAGAGGATTTAACAGGCATTTGAAGGAGCGAGAAAAGAAATGGGAATAATCTTTGCTTTCTTTAGTCACAATGAGGGTCGTAATCTCTCCTGTCAAACGCAGAATCAACACTGATGAGTACAGACACATTCCTTCAGCGTGAACACACGCCAGGATTCACTGGAGAAATGCCCTTAAATAAACCGCCGTCAGTAATCAGAATGCTAATTATTTCGCTGATTGAGGTGCTCATCAAAGTTACATCAATGCTCCGTTTGAGATGAGCTTTGAATTAGATGGCAGTCAAAAATAACACGGTTGGTTTGTCGTTCTTTTATGCTTTATTTAAACGTCTTTGATACGAGTCATTCCAGATCAACTGCTTAGCTGTGGTTTATTCTGAGCAGTGAATCGTGCCGCGCTGAAAGCCACCTGCATCGGTCTTTAGTTTGGTAATGGCCCAGGTAAGTTTCTTCCAATGTTGAATGCATGCGTTCAACAAAGGCTTTCAGAAATACTCATCCGTCATCCCTCATCAACAGTGCCGCGTGTATTTCAACAAGCCTCGTGCATATGAATTATTACTCAAGATGGAGTCTAAATTTAAATCTGTCTGCCATGTAAAAACTTTCCCAAAGCGCAGAGCTCCACAGAGATGTGGTTTCTGGGTTTTAGTTCCCATGAGAAACAGTGAATATTCTATTTCTTGTGCTGTAGACTCGAAGACTAGAATCATAAACTCAAATCCAGTAGTTGGGAAATTTGCTGTATTTCTCCTACATTGCATTAATAAAGAACTAAGGTTATATTCAAACTAGGGATGCACCGATATGAACATTTCAAAATTTCCCAAACCGATAACCGATATTTCTTTATATTTGAAAGCCGATAGCCTATATATTGGCAGATGAATTTAAAACCAAATTTTTATATAATTTCTGAGAGTCTGATTACAAAAACAAAAGTCTCACCATTTAAAGCCATGTCCCAAGCACACAATTATAATGTTCTCATTACAATCTGACAGACTTGTTGGACTTTACTGTATTTTCCTTTTTTGAATTGATTCAAATCATATTTCAAGCTATTCAAAACCATGGTGAACAGTGTGCAGTGCGCACCTGAAGTGTCTCAGCTGAAGGAAATAATACATTATTTATCTGCTGTAATATATTGGCCAAAAAAATTGTAATTTATCTGGCCGATAACGATAACATACAAAATATTCAGTTCAATTCAAGTTTATTTGTGTAGCCCTTTTCACAATATATATTGTTTCAAAGCAGCTTTACAAAAAGTGTAAAAAGTACATGTAAAAATACATTTAGTTCATCATGTAATATTTAGGGCATAACATATTGCCGGCGTTGAGTCGTCTCTTCACAGGTGTTTAGTCGTTCTCATCGCAGGTGTTGGATCATCTGAAGTCTCCGTATGAGGCTGGATACAAACTGGAGCTGACGAACGCCAAAATGCAGATGGGAAATAATTAGCATAGCTGATGTTCATAATGGTTTCCATTACACGGGAGTAGATGTTAAAAACCACATTCTCACAAACTCTCCGCAACCCAAACTCTCCACAACCCGAACCATACGCGCCAACCCATTTGACTAAGGCTGTCGAGCCCCACTGTCGCGGTAATGCTGGTTCAGTGGCAACGGTTTCGTATGGCGTACCACCTACCGTAAAACAATATCTGCCCAACCACCCATCATTCACGCAATACACACAGGAACGCAATGACTGTAAATACTGCGCAACCTATACAAATAACCTACAGACCTTTCAAGATATGGTGGCTGATATATTGTGCATGCTTAATTCAGACTGCAGGTAAATGTGGCCCAAATCAGATTTTTTTGCGATATGGGATCTGTTTTTGTCAGTAGCCATGTTTCCATCGACACGTTTTTATCTGAATTAAGTGATATCGAATGAAAAATGCCTTATGGAAACAGTAAAATTCGATGAAATTTCATGAAAATCGACTCAAATGAAATATGATCGGCTCTCGGATTTTCTCTTGATCGATATACGGCTAATGCGATAAAAGCTGATGGAAACGTTATTTGCCGAATAAATAATGAATTGCGATTAAGTTTTAATGACCTTTTATGGTTGCAACACTTCAGAAGACGAGTTCATTTCCGGCCAGTCTGTTTGCGCACACATGGCGGATGTCAACAAAGACAGATGTAAGTGGACAAAGCAAAAAAAAAAAAAATGCTTCAACCAAAGGGTTATGAACCACGATCTCCCAGAACGGAGCGCTGTCGTTCCCACACCACAGTCGCCTCCGCTGTCGCTGGGCATTTACGTGCATCGGCATCATCATAGCAATGTTTATAGCGTCGTTTTTTTCTTAGGTTAGTTTTGCTTGTTTTTACGTGGCTTGGTTGAATTCTAATGTAGAATGTGGTCTGTTATTTCTGGTTAACAGACTGCGGCGCTGCTACACACCGTTGCCATGGATGCAGTTCAGAGACGGAACAGACTATTTTCTTTAGCAGAATTTTTTTCAAATCAATAAACTCGTTTTTAAGTCAATATTTTGTGTCAAATTATTGATTTATTTATTTATTTGGTTGATTTATATGTAATAAGCAGGATAGTATATAGCGAGGCGGTAGTTATAGCGAATACAACCCCTTCAACAACCGCCTCACATACATTATCCCATACATATGTCGCTATCAGCTGGCACATACCGGTAAGCATTATTAGGCTTCAACTTGTGAAATACTTGATCATTTGTTGGTAGATGGCGCGATCCGTTTTGTCTAACAAAACTTTGTTCGCAAAAGTTTGCTTGAATGTTGTTCGATTCAGTGCGAAAATGAATGGAAACACCTTAAAATGTCTCAAATCAATTCGATATACCAATTTGATCGCAAAACAGCATGTGACGTCATTACGTACAGGTTTTTATTCGCTTTAAAGCCGTTTGATGGAAACACACTTTCACCAGCTTTATTCGCATGTGTTTTTTAACCGAACTTCAGATAATTTGATTGACAAGTAGATGGAAACATGGCTAGTGTAAATAGTGAAAAACCACATGGAATCTGATCTTTTCAATCCCAATTTGGGCCACTTCCATATGTGGTCCATAATCCCATAGCGATGTCCAGTGCAATGCGATCTTAGTCTGAACAGTCATATCGGAATTCATGCAACTTTTACGTCCCTCTAAAGGCCATTGCACACAAGTCCGAAATTTTCGTATGCGTTTTTTCGTATTCGTGATTCGGTGGCTCTGAATTGTCAAAACACCATTCAAACGGATGCGAAAACGCAAAAAATCGAACCTGATTCTTTTTTTTTATGACGGATGAAAGTTTCGGAGGCAGTGTCCAAGCGTCATTGACATAACGTGAGGTCGTATTTGTTTTTTAACGTGCGAAAATTTTGGATGCGAATTTCCAACTCAGTTCTGCACTCAAGGGAGTCACTTCAAATATGTGAGATATCAAGTACGTCATG
>JAQIUQ010006925.1:72801-97801 GCA_030378365.1 Hybognathus amarus | reverse complement strand
TAATGTAGGCTACGTCCCAATTTGCCTACTTATACTACTTTGTGAAGAAAAAGTACATACTTTTGAGTGTGTTGCAAAGGAGTAGGCAAGCTTTGGGACTTACTACTTCAACATATCTGTCTCCGTAAACTGTCCTGTCCATCATCTTGTCACAGTTAAAATCCTCCATTCAATCTAAAATAATTTCTTACCATTTCGGAAAGAAATGTTGTAGCACGTTCATCAGTCAGTCGTGGGTTCACGGGGAGACTCTCCTTTGCAATTTGATTACCATTTCAAAGTTAATGGCTACGTATCATTGAAAAATTTCACAATGCTTCTGTAGATGCAATATAATGTAGCCAACATTGAATAAATACATTTTCATCAGGTTAGATACTGATAATTAATCACTCAAACCCCTTTATCTAAACCTCTTTACATAACCGCCGGACTCTTTAGTTTTTTTAGTTTGTAATTCTTCTTAACCGAATCCTCGTCCAATGCGCGATGGGTTGTGGGCAATATCAGCCGTTCAGAGTGTGCATCGATCTGCACTTCGAATTCTGACCGGATATAGTGAGACCATCTGGGTCTCTTTGGGACACTCATTTCCACATACTGCGATTTAGGACGTCCTAATTCTTTTTCGAATACTATTTAGGATGGATAGTATGCGAATTGGGACGCAGCAATAGTGTTCATGCATATTAAGGCCCGTACACACCGGGACGGAATATCAACGCATGTTAATCGCCAGTGTTTTTCAATGCGTTTTTTGTGTTCACACCCAAGCGATTTTTGCTGACGATGAGCCGAGTGAACATGCAAATTCATTCCCTGACACTAGATGGCGCTTAATTTTAAAACAGAAATACCCCGCTCTTATGCTTTATGCTTTATAGCTCTTTTATGCTCCGATACCAACGAGACCAGCAGCTCAACATTCATCTTGCCCGTAGATATCTTGCCTTGCATCTTCCTCGTCTTCCGGCATTGTAGACTGTGGCGTATATCTTCTTCGTCGTTATGTGCTCAGTAAGACCGTTTTGTGTTTAAGCGCCCCCAAGTTGTGTTTTACTGTAACTTCAGAAGCACCAGACACGTAAGCATAAGTGCCAATCTCATTGGTCGGATAGTTTTTGACACGGCGCGTCAAACCAAAAAACTAACCCGAGGCGTTTTAAAAAAAAATTAGGCTTTTACGCCGTTTTTTACGCCGTGCCGTTTTGGCGTCGGTGTGCACATTACATTGGCGCCCTTTGTTTAGTTACAAGGCGTTAAACGTCGGCGAATATCACACGCGAAATTTGTCCCGGTGTGAACAGGCCTTTGCATGTTCGGTCTATAAACACCTAATGTTTCTTTACAAAGTGACATCGCCATCTACTGGCCTGGCAGCAAAATACAGCGCTTTTAGTCACTTTTAGTCGTTAAAACATACCTTTAGTGATGCACTGAAGATTTTTCTGCATCCAAAAATGTTTGGTCGGAAATGCATTTTCGGTTTCGACCGAAACAGTTTTGTAGGGCTCAGATGGCGTGTTTCGACCGTGTCAGAGAAGCTATGTAAACATGTCAGCTTGATAATATCGATTTCAAACAATCATTTTGATTAAGCGAGATCTTTTAGTCTACTGTATGGTATTTTCAGTCAATTTGTGAACAAATCTTCACTAAACATTATTTGTCCGCACATCCCATCTAATAATCGCAATAAGTTCTGCAATTTGTTACTTTTCATATGAAACAAAGTCTCAACTTATTTCACTTTTGTAAAAAAAATATAACGATGATCGGATCATCACTTCCCTCTTTACTGCTAGTTATAGCATGAAATAAACACGAATGAACATCATCAACAGCATGTTGAAATATACAGTATACTTGCAATGTAATCATCAATCAGTGTTTGAACTGCGGAAAGACGTCAATAAAACGGATTAGAAATAATCACTATTGATTTAATGATTTTATCCCTGTAATTCTATATTGTGCTCTTTTAGGGCTCATGAGGCTTCAATTACATTTCATTAAAAAGTAAATCAACTATTATCAAAATTAATTTTTCCTGATTTTTATAAAAATAGACTCAAATACGTTAACTGTTGTCATCCAGTGCTACACTATAAAATGAAGGTGGATAACAGCTCAGATCATTTGATGAGAAATGTTTGAGATTATGAGATCTCTGAATTTTTTAATTGCAGAGAATCTGAGAGACATTTTTGAGATCTGTTTTGAAAGGAAACGCATGTGAGATTACCCAGGAGAAACATTTGCTCTCCATTTAATCTCATCTCTCACTAGGAGATGTAGACGAGATCTTGTGTGTGATATTTCAGTCCTGTGGGTTTTCTGCTGAATATAGTGTTTCAGATTTGAAGTTTATTGTGTTTCACCCTGCAGCGTGTAATAGGAGTGATCATGACATACGTCTGTGTGGAGCTGCAAAAATCTGAATACACGCCAAACCCTTTGTGTGTTTTGTGTGTGTGCGTTTACACACACTCACTCCTGCAGGTTTCCTCTCACTCACCGTGTGTCATATGAGCTGACGTGTGTCATACGTGTGAGCTACAGTTGCACAACTATCAGCAGAGATGTCACATAAACACTGAGATTTATTAACATTGTAAAACTTTTATTAGTGGTAACATTGCATGAATTTACTAGAACAGGGCTGAACTGGTTTAGTTTTTTTAGGGCAGGGCGGGGATGAGTGAGATGTTTTAAATCTGCCTCCTGATTTAAAGACCCCATAATGCCCTTAAAGAAATATAAACTTTAAGCAGATATACACTTTTACAGTTTTTTCTCTTAGAGCAAAACAGATGAAAAATATTGATGACTCATCTTGCATTCAGAGAGGTAACCAAATGTTTATCGACTAGTATGTTTAGTGTTGGTAAGATATTTTCATGTTTTGATATTTCCAAGTCTCTCACCAAGGCGCCATTTAATTCAATCAAAAATTCCCAATTCACTTAATAAATAGAGTGTGTCCCAAATCATGGTATGTTGAAATGAGTATTCCAAAGATACCCGGTTGGTCTGGTTTGAACCCGAAGTGCACACTCTAACGGCTAATATACTATGAGAACTACAAACACTAATACAAAGTGTTAAAAAACTACAAAAATGGTGGATATGCGAGACCGCATCTTAAAGGTTGTATCAGCAATTGTGGGTGACGTTGGTGAAAAAAACGCTGCGTTCCCACTACACGCGACCGAACGAACACGATACCATTCATTTTCAGCGGTGAGCTTGCGACTTCCGGTGACACGCGCAGTCGCGACCGTTGGCGACTGGATGGGGCGGTGTCTGATGACGCGACAAAGTTGAGAAATTTGTAACTTTATGTGAAATTTTTTTTTAACTTTGGGTGAAAAAAACGCTGCGTTCACACTACACGTGACCAAGCGACATGATACCATTAATTTTCAGCGGTGAGCTTGCGAGTTTCGGCGACACGTGCAGTGACATGCGACGCGCGCAGCGACACGCGCAGTTAAAAAAAACGCATCTTAAAGGTTGTATCAGCAATTGTGGGTGGACGTCTGGTGAAAAAAACGCTGCGTTCCCACTACACGCGACCAAACGAACACGATACCATTCATTTTCAGCGGTGAGCTTGCGACTTCCGGCGAACACGCGCGAGTTGCGACCGTTGGCGACTGGATGGGGCGTGTCTGATGACGCGACAAAGTTGAGAAATTTGTAACTTTATGTGAACATTTTTTTTTTAACTTTGGGTGAAAAAAACGCTGCGTTCACACTGACATCGCGACTCAAGGCGACACGATACCATTCATTTTCAGCTGTGAGCTTGCGACTTCCGGCGACATGCACAGTCGCGACTGTGGCGACTGGATGTGGGGCGTGTCTGACGGATGCAACACAGTTGAGAAATTTTTAACTTTATGCAAATGAAGAGCGATTTTCTTGAGCGACAACCAATAGGAGCTGGTCAAACAATATTCAAAAACAAGGAGTATATATCCTCAGAGTAACGTAATAGCAGGTTTAGTCATTGTGTTTCCTTTTCACCTCTATCCTACTCTTTTTACCTCTATTTACCTTAGTCATGCTCAACTTTATTCGCATTAGCAGTGTGTGTTTTCATGTTGTAACCGGTGTGTGCACAGCTCATTTATCATATGTGTGGTTTGTGGTTGAAAGTAGCCCATTAAACATTATTGAATCAGAGAAGAAAGCCACAAACCCTCCTCTCACTGTCAGCAGATCCTCAGGAGAGATGCAGTCCAGCTGAGCTCGTAACTTTGATGCTGCTTGTGTTTTTCTGAAAACAGTATTTTCATGATGAGATTTCTAATGCATTTCTAATTTCTCCACAGAAATCAACCAAAGGTTCTGTAGTGCTGGACTATGTGTTCAATCACGTGAACCTCGCTGAAACAGAGTATTTTGGGCTCCGCTATTGCGATCACAGTCATCAAACGGTGAGTTTATAACATGACAGCTCTTAAAGAAACAAGGAGCATCCCAAAAATCAACCACAAACCACCCAAAAATTAAGATTTTCATGTCATTCCTGACAATGATTGAACAAAATAAATCCAAAACGAGGATATGGATATTCCAACCAAAAATGAAAATTCTGTCATTATTTACTCACCCTCATGCCATTCAAAACCTGCACTCAAAAAATCCTCTTTGGCTGAACATAAATCAATCATGGACAGTGATTGAAACTAAATGAAACCCAATAGAATCAACAAACTTGAATCAATGGTGTTCATTTAACTTGAATGAATGGGTTTTTTTTAACTTCAATTTAAGTTGACTAAGTCTAAGTTAAACTTTAGTCCTGTGATTTACATAACAACAAACTAAAAATACAGTCAAACCAAAATTTATTCAGACACCTTCAACATTTCGTACATTGTCACAGTTTATTCGCTATAGTTTAGAAAATGGTAATAAAATATGACAAGAACTATCAAATCAGTTGATATTTCACTGGTTTTAGTCATCCTTCTGTTAGACTCTCACAAATAAATTATGTTGAATATCTGTCAGCTGTTAAATGTTTAACGTACACAATTAGATAATACCAATTTAGCTCAACCAATTACCAAGCAATGCTTCATTTTGTTCAGTCTGTGGTGTAAAAAGGTCGCATTAGCAATTAAAAGAAAAAACATTAAGCAAAACATGGTCAGGTCAAGGTGTATGGATATTTTTTGGTCCCAAATTTGTATAAATTTTACTGGTAGTTCACTGTATGAATAATTTTTGTGTATAATATGTCACAGTTTACTTTATTTTGCTCATTCCACTCATTAGTGGAAAAATATCGAAAAGAGTATATCTGGTGTCCTGAATCGTTTTTGGTTTGACTGTGACTTTTCTTTACATGTGATGTTCAGTGTTGGCAGTCTAAAAGTGAATTTTAACATGAAGCAAGCAATTGAACATGATGCAAGCAATCTCATTTGAAACAGAAACATTATACAATGGTGTTTAATGAAAATAAAGTGAAAAGCATTACAAAAATTGATTTGGTTAATGTTGGTAACCAAACATTTTGGTTCACATTGACTTCCACTGATTTTTTTGTCTATACACTCTTTAAAATAAATGCGTTTTTTGTTGGCATCTATGGTTCCATGAAGGACCTTTAACACAAATGGAGGCTTTGCATTGAAAATACGGTTCTTTATAGTGGAAAAATGTTCTTTTAAGAACTTTTCACTTGAAGGTTCTTTGTGGAACCAAACATGGCTTCTCTGCGAAATCCTCTTTTTGAATAATAAAGCCAATGAGAACTGTATGGTTACTGACATTCTTCAAAATATCTTATTTTGTGTTCTGCAAAAAAAATAATAATAAATTAACAAGAAAGAAAGTCATTCAGGTTTGGAACAACATGAAGGACTGTGACCGTAACATGCATCATTCACGTGCATTATGCTTTCCTTTCTATTTTATTTATTTATTTATTTTACACTTTAACCATGTGAGTGTGTTTGTGGCACGTGTGTATGCTTTTGCTGTAACTCTTTCCCTATAAATGTTAAGCACTATCACCTCATAAAGAGCCTCTGTCTCTAGTGTAACAAAACACAGCGTGTGTGTGTGTGTGTGTGTGTGCGCATTGTAAACCTCTCATTCCCTGTTCCAATCTCTCGTTCAGAAGGCCAGATGGCTTCTGTCATATAGAGAACTAACAGAATGAGGGAGCGAGAGAATGTGAATCTGAATGAATAGAGGGAAAAAGTATTTTGGGGAACGAAAAGGAGTGAGAGATTACATCTGCTGTGAGTGTGTTCCCTTCAGGAGTGTAAGAATGAACACTGTGCTAATTATCTGTGTTAACTTGTTTGTTTTCTCTTGTTTGGTCACCACAGTAGGTTTACTTACACAGCACTTTTAAGTGATAGTAGAGATTTCACGTCATTGTTTAATAATGTAGGCTATGTAAGGGGAAGGATGTCGTTTCCGCAGCACCAAGTGGAATTGCATGCACAGTTTTGGCTGGGAGAAGTTTGTCTGAATAATTAAGGCTGAAAAAATGTACAAAACTTGTTTGAAAATGGTCATATTTTTGCAATTCAGTTTTGATTTGCACAGAAGTGAATCAAAAACGTATTCGAAAGGATTTAAAGAAGCCATATTGATGAAGCCACTGCATGTTGTGGTGAGGAATCAAAATGTTTTTTCTGAATATCAACAAACTACAAAAATGGAACGAGTGAATGAATAAACAAAAAAACAGACATGTATTTGAATAATATAAACAGAAAAAGCATCATTGCGCAAAACAAACTAATGACCAAAAAAATTAATGAATGAATTAACTAAGACCTAAACAAACTAATAAAAGAAAACAAGAACAAATTGATGATCAAACAATAGATGAATGAACGAACTAAGACCTTAAACAAAAGAACAAATTATAAAAAGAAAACATGAACAAACTACTGACCAAACAATTGATTAATGGATGGATGAATGGATGAACGAATGAATGAATGTAATGAATGAATGGATGGATGAATGAATGAATGGATGAACGAATGAATGAATGAAATGAACGAAATGAATGAATGAACGAAAGAATGAATGAATGAACGAATGAATGAATGAATGGAATGAATGAATGAATGAATGAATGAATGAACGAAAAAATGAATGAACGAAAATGAATGAACAATGAATGAATGAATGAACTGAATGAATGAATGAATGAATGAATGAATGAATGAATGAATGAAATGAATGAAATGAATGAATGAATGAATGAATGAATGAATGAATGAATGAATGAATGAATGAATGAACGAAATGAATGACGAAATGAATGAACGAATGAACGAATGAAACCAATGAACGAAATAAATGAATGAACGAATGAACTAGACTTGAAAAAACTATATATATATATATATATATATATATATATATATATATATATATATATATATATATATAATATAATAACTAAATATATATATAAAGATATATATATATATATATATTCCTATTCATATATACAGTATATTAATATACTGTGTGTTATATATAGATATAACATTTTTGATGAAACTGTGCAGCCCTACAAACAAGCACATCAAATAAATACAAATGGTATCAGAAAAATCATTTATATATATATATATGTGAAGAGTTCAGATGCAAAAGCCTCTAAGTGCCATTTGAAATTTTCTTCTAAAATGACCATTTTAATCAAGCTTGTATATTTAAGTTCAGTAATTTCACTCTGAATGACAATTAATAGGTAATCTTCATTGTCACTTAAGTTGAAATTACTGAGCTTTAATATACAAGCTTGATAAAAATGGTCATTTTAGAAGAAAATTTCAAATGGCATTTAGAGGCTTTTGCGTCTGAATCTTCATATATATATATATATATATATATATATATATATATATATATATATATATATATTTAACAAAAGACGAAAATAATACTATTTGAGTATAAATGTAAAATAAAAAAATATATATTTAATGAAAAATGTGACAATTTTGTTTTACAGCACAATTTCTTCATTTTAAAACAGTTAAACCATCAAGCTTTGTTGATCAAGCTGTGCCACAGTGAAGTGCCAAGCTTCAACTCACAGTGCTTATATTTTATTTCATTAAATTGAGGCCTTTGGAATTTGATAATCGCCTCTAAGCCATATTGTAATTTCGGTGTTTATTTCGATTCATTGTGCTGCCCTACCATATCATGCTTTTGTATTTCCCCTGAAGTCCACTTGTATGAGGTCAGTCAAGGTTTCATGCCCCAAAAGCAAACATAATTTAGTATTTTGTATGCCACCTCTCTGCAATACCTTTCAAAGGACCTCATTGAAAACAGGGTGTGTTTGCTACTCTGCCTGTAAAGCATTATTTAAATGACCTCTGTTATGAACTGGCTAAGGTGTGGCAAGTTGCTGAATACTAATCGGTAACGAATATGTAAAATAGGGTGGTCACATGTTAATGAGCTCATCAAAACCACAATGATAATTTACAGATTCGTTTTTATAAATGTTCAGTTTGAACTAAGAGGAAGCTTGTGTTGAAGAATATAACAGTATGTCTGTGTACACTGTTTAATTTGAAATGTGCAAGGGAAATCCTGTTTTCTTTGGTATGTCCCTTGTAAGGCTGAGTGTTGTCTTATCTCGAACTTAATTGTGCTAATCTTGCGTTCCTCTGGCCAGCTGTGTGTTATTTGACCCTCCACTCATGTGGTGACTGTTCAATTCCTTTCTCGGTGTGTATTCTCTGAAAAGTGAAGCAAATGTCTTGACTTTCACTGGAAATCCTGTTAAGTGCTTTTGGGACGGTGTGTATTGGCCTCTGTGACAGTGTGTTGATATGGATTTCAAGTACGCTTAAAATCACTCATTCAGCTCAACTGTACACAACATGAGCAGCTACACAGCTGTTGTGTCTGTCTGCACAATGCAGTGCACAATGAGCCTTCCTTTCAGTCATTCTTGTTCATTCAGAGTCGAATGTTCATTAATACGTTAGTTCATTTGTTGGTACATTTGTTTGTTCAAAAACATTAATTTGATATTCTTTTACTTGTTTGAAGTCTTGGTTCATTACTCATTCATTCATGGTTGGTAGTTTGTTCATGTTTGCTTTTTATAGTTTGTTCATGTTTGCTTTTTATAGTTTGTTCTTTTATTTGGGTCTTAGCTCGTTCGTTCATTCATTGTTTGGTCATTAGTTTGTTCTTGTTTTCTTATAGTTTTTCCGAGTCTTAGTTTGTCTCATTTTTGATTCGTTCATTCATTCATTCATCCAACCATTCATCAATTGTTTGGTCAGTAGTTTGTTCTTATTTTCTTATAGTTTTTTCCAGTCTCTAGTTAGTTAGTTAGTTCATTCATTCATTCATTCATTGCGTTCATTCACTCACTTCATTCACTCACTCATTCATTCATGCATTCATTCATCCAACCATTCATCAATTGTTTTGGTCAGTAGTTTGTTCTTGTTTTCTTTTATAGTTTGTTCTTTTATTTGAGTCTTAGTTCATTCATTCATTCATTCATTCATTGTTCATTCATTCATTCATTCATTCATTCATTCATTCATTCGTAAATTCATTGTTTGGTCAGTAGTTTGTTCTTGTTTTCTTATAAGTTTTTTCCAGTCTTAGTTAGTTCAGTTCATTCATTCACTCATTAATTCATGCATTTCATTCATCCAACCATTCATCAATTGTTTGGTCAGTAGTTTGTTCTTGTTTTCTTTTAATAGTTTGTTCTTTTATTTGGGTCTTAGTTCATTCATTCATTCATTCATTGTTTGGCTCAGTAGTTTTTTTTCTTGTTTTTTCAAGTCTTAGTTCGTTCATTCATTCATCCAACCATTCATCAATTGTTTGGTCAGATAATTGTTCTTGTTTTATTTTATAGTTTGTTCTTTTATTTAGGTTTTAGTTCATTCAATTATTCATTCATTCATTCGTTTGGTCAGTAGTTTTTTCATTGTTCTATTCCAGTCTTAGTTCGTTCATTCATTCATGCATCCATTTACTCATTCATTCATTCATTTCATTCATTCATTCATTCATTTCATTCATTCATTCATTCATTCATTCGATTTCATTCAGTAGTTCGTTCATTCGTTTTCATTTTCATTCATTCATTCATTCATTCATTCAGTTCATTCGTTCATTCATTCAACCATTCATTCAATTCATTCGGTCATTCATTCGTTCATTCGTTCATTCCATAGTTCATTCTTTTCATTCGGTCATTCAGTTCATTCATTCATTCATTCATTCATTCATTCATTCATTCATTCATTCATTCATTCATTCATTCATTCATTCATTCATTCAGTTCATTCATGTTTCATTCATTCAGTTCATTCATTTTCATTCGATTCATTCAGTTCATTCATTCATTCATTGTTCATTCATTCAGTTCATTCATTGCATTTCATTCATTCATTCAGTTTCATTCATTCATTCAAGCTTTGTTCGTTCATTCATTCATTCATTGCATTCATTCACTCATTCATTCATCCAACCATTCATCAATTGTTTGGTCAGTAGTTTGTTGTTGTTTTCTTTTAATAGTTTTTTTTTTATTCTTAGTTCGTTCAATCATTCATTCATCCATCCATCCATTCCATCCATCAGTTGTTTGGTCAGTAGTTTGTTCTTGTTTGCTTTTTATAGTTTTTTCAAGTCATTGGTTCGTTTGTTCGTTCATTCATTCATGCATTCATCCATCCATCCATCCATCCATCCATCCATCCATCCATCCATCCATTCGATCGTTGGTCATTAGTTTGTTCTTGTTTTCTTTTTATAGTTTTTTCTAGAGTCTTTTAGTTCGTTCGTTTGTTTGTTCATTCATTCATTCCATTCATTCATCGATTGTTCAGTCAGTATTCATTCGATTTCATTCTTCATTCATTCATTCCATTCATTCATTTCATTCATTCATTCATTCATTCATTGTCTGATCATTTCATTTCATTTCATTCATTCTTCATTCATTCATTCATTCATTCATTCATTCATTCATTCATTTTCATTTGTTCATTCATTCATTTCATTCAATCATTCATTTTTCATTCAGTTCATATTCATTCAATATCATGTCTGTTCATTTCATTCATTCATTTACATTCATTCATTCATTCATTCATTCATTCATTCATTCATTCATTCATTCATTCATTCATTCATACATACCATTCATTCATTCATACAATTTTTCAATTTCAATTCAATAAGTCAATTTCTTTGATTTAGTAGTTTGTTTGTTGGAGGTCTTTGGTTTGTTCAGTTGTTTGTTTTTTTGTCTTTTGGTTGTTGAATCATTTGTTTGTTCAAACATTTTGGTTTATTCATTCAGTCTTCCATTACAATCATTTCTTTGGGCCTTCAGTTTTTTCCCCACATTAATTTATTTGTTTCTTAATTTGTTTGTGTCTTATGTTTTTTCTTTCAATTAGTTCATTTCTTTTCATTACTTTGTTCTTTCATTTGTTCTTTTGTTTGTTTTTCTTATTGTTAGTGTGGTAGTTTTGTTTCTTGACAGGTTTTCTTCAACCCTTCATTTTGCTTTTCACAAAGCACAAACACACACACATACATACATACACACACATACATTAGTGCTCACATTACATAAGCCAAATAATTACCAGTTTAACACAGCACTAACTGGACTGCAATTTTCAAGCATAGAGGGAGGGTGAATGAAATGAGGTAGAAAGAGCAGAGAGGAAAGAAAGGAAAGAAAGGCTAAGCAGATTTGAGTGGAAGGGGAGAGGCTGGCAGTCTCCTAACCACTGTGGTCTCCAAATCATAAATTTGAGAGCAAGGAGTATAAGTCAGAAGAAAAAAAGAAAGAGCAACAGAAGGGGGAGTGATTGGAAGCGTGAGGAGTGGAACGGCACAACTCGTTTGCACTGGCACTAGTGTGGGAATTTTTAGCCCTCTCTCTTTCCGTGACTCTCCTCGACTCGGCCAGGCATAATCATTCCTCTCCTTTAAACCTTGAGAGGTCTGTTCTAAAATGAGAGCGAGAGGGGGGACGAGAAGGCAATCAAGATGGACAAGCCGAGAGTGAGAGGCTAGAACGAGGGATGAAAACAACAGGCTCTTCTGGTCCTGTCTCTGAGCAGAAGAAGAGCAGATATCTCCGCGTACCCTCATATGGGGGAGTGAGCAAGCGACAGACAGGCAGCGAGAGGAGGGATGCCCCAGGACACAATCACAGGAGAACGCTTTTTCTCTGCCGCCTCCTCCATTTTTATTTCTCCCCTGTTTCCGGGCTGCTCTTCATGGGAGGAATGTGGGAGGCAGCATGTCCAGGCAAGGCACATGTTTCTGAAATTGGCCAAAAGCAAAAGTGTGTGTTGTGTTGTGTGTGTGTGTGTGTGTGCGTGTGCTTGCTTTTTGATGGTGTCACAAGCGCATGTCTTGGCTGCTGTCTGTGACACATCTGCAACTCAGTTCGGCATGTGTGTGCACAGTGCTTTGTGTTCCTGGCTCCTTATCGTTCGTGTGTGTGTGTGTGTGTGTGTGTGTGCATGTTTGCCAACCAAATCCCTGGCTAATAGATGAGGAGATGAGGAGAAGAAAAAGTGACGCAGCACAGATACACTCTTATTAGACACTCATGCACCTGGTTTATTTCAGGACCTGGACGGCCATTCAGTGATCTGACCATTTTAACTCACTTTTCTGCAAGTGTCTCATTTGCTTTGAGGCAAAAAGTGTCTTTGTGTGTGTGCGTGTGTGTTTGTGTGGACAGTGAGAGATGAGGTTGCTTGGTAACCATAAGCAGCAGTTGACAGTGAGGTGAGGCACTTGGCTGCCAGGTTTTTTTTAAATCCAAGGTTGCTTGTAACACACACACACACACTGAGCACAGCACGGACACACTTATGTAAAACCCAGCGGCACACCTCAGTAAGAAGTGTGGAAACTCACACATACTGTGTGATATGTACGCTCTGCCATATTTAACACACACACAAGCACACAGATCCACGTCAACGCAACTCCATGGAAAAATCTCCTCATTTCCTTTTGTTTTTACAGACTTTTATTGTTCATGGGATTTCAAAGAAGTATTACATCTCTCTCTCTCTCTCTCTCTCTCTCTCTCTCTCTCTCTCTCTCTCTCTCTCTCTCTCTCTCTCTCTCTCTCTCTCTCTCTCTCAAATTAGTTTCACAAACATTAAAGTAATAGTTCTCCCAAAACTAGAAATGTCATTATTTATTCACCTTTGATTTTTATTTCTTCTGTTGAACAAAAATGGAGACGTTTGGTAAAATGTACACTATGCCAAAGAGGTATGCATTAATTGTAAATATTCCCATTTACTTACGATGGCTTCATGTGAGGAGCAGACTGAAATGAACGTGATTATCTTTGGTTCCCTTCCTCTGTTGATCTCAAATTCATTTTATACTTTCTGCATCAATGATTGGTCACATGACATTCAACAACAAAAAAATATATGTTCTTACTTAGTATTTCTTAGTCTTGTTTTCCAGTGCAAAAGTCTTGTTTCCTGAAAAATGTTAAGCGAGTTTATTCTTAAAACAAGAAATATGCTGGTGAATTAAATTAATAAATAATTAAATAAACTAATTTCAAAGGGAGAACTGGATTATTCTGGATTATCCCATGGGCAGATATATTATAATTATATATATTACACTCTAAAAAATACTGGGTTGTATTAACCCAATTTTGGGGTGCAATATTGGACAAACACAGCCATTGGGTTACATTTTTAATTAACATTTTAACCCAATGTTTGAGTTTGTCCCTATTTGACCCAAAATTGGGTTAAAACAACCCAGCTTTTTGTGTATATTATGTTTAGATTTTTTGTTTTGTTTTTTTTGCTCAAACTTTTTTATTAATCCAAATGATATTACAACACAATAGATTACAAATTATTAACACTTTTCTTCATTTTTTTTCCCACATAAAACTTAAACATAAACAAATAACCAATAAATAAACAAAATAAATAAATAAAAATAAATAAATAATAGTAAAAAAAATTAATAAGAAAAAAAATGTATCTGTATACAAACACACATACATACATACATACACATACAAGAAAATACCTATAAAAATTATAGTGATATAAGTGGATAATATAAAATACATACATACGTATACACTTACTTACACAAATCTAAATACACATTATACATATACATGAGTGCGCACAGACATTTAATCAGGTATTAACCAGAAGGTAGCGTTTTAGAGATTTAAAGTAGGCTATAAAGGGATGCCATTTACTGAAGATGTTTAGATTTTTTGTAATGGAAACAATACAAAAATCCAGAGTAAGAAAATCCTTCTTTGCGCTGTTGATATTAAATGTACGATGCACCATATTTGAACACAAATTCAAGAATTAGAAACTTTGGCGGAAGAAAATCTATATTTTAAATGACTTATGAACCACATGCACTACATTTTATAATGCTCTTGTTTGTCATATTTGCCAGCTTGATGGTCACCATGTTTACATTGTATGAAAAAACTATATAAAAATTCTTAGAAATATTACTGTGTTCCAAAGAAGAGATAAGTGAGCATGTATTTTCATTTCATTTTTTTAAGTGAATGATCCTGCTGGGAGAAAACTGCAGAAGATTAGCGAGTCAAGTAAAAAGCCTCACATCTCTAAAATTCGATGTTTTGTCGGGATCTTTGTGCACTATGATCAGAGTAAATGTGGAGAATTGCTGAAGGGTAGGGCTGAAGATTTTCCCCTGCTGCTCTCTGATTGGATAATTCCCCATCTGGTCTCTGATTGGATAATGGCTGTGTACTGCGTACTGCTTAGACTCTGTTTGTTTAAAAAAATCACTGAGTTTAAGTTTGCCTTCACTGTTCATGTCCAAAAAAGCTTTGAGAGCAGGCTGTCTGAGCTCTGAAATTGTTTATGGGTTGGAAAATGGACAGTTCGAGCACAGTTGACTGGTCGAGCACCTACATGAAGGGGATTTGCGTGTGTGTGTGTGTGTGAGAGCCCATTGAGTCCTGTCCTTCCCCCTCTGGTTTCTCCCGCTCTGATGTAGTGATGGCTCCACCATGTCATTTGTGTTTCTGTTTGATGTGTCCACTGCTCATTTAAAGCGTGCCAAACCCCTGATCTCCCGCATCCACTCCTTTCCCTCGGAGAGACCCAACGCTGCCTTAATATCTCCCACACAATTATTTTTTTATAATGATCCATGGTAAATAACTCTCATTTGAAGTTCCTTTTAAATGGATGGTGGGAGAGTGAGAAGAGAGAAACAAGAGAACAAGATGTTTCCCCCAAAGGCTATTAAATGAAATGTATTCATAACTCTGCCCCAGAATGCTGCAATCTCCATGACAACAAGACACATGGCGGGAGGGTGATTGGGAAGTTGACGTTCCTCTCTGTGTGTTGGCAGGTATAAGGCCTCAGATCATGAACGGCCCGATGCACCTCGGCCGCTGGTCGCTCTGTGGACGGGGGGGGACTGTCTGTCAATGCCCGTCCCTAAGGATTTGGCCACGGTGGCCTTCTGTGATGCAGTCAGGCAGGAGGTGCATAAAGGTCTGTTTGCTCTATTTCCTTCCTTCCTTTCTTTACCATTTCCTTCCTTCCTTTTACCTTCATTCCTTCCCTATTTTCCTTCTTTCTCTCCTTCAACAAACCTTTCCTTCCCTCTTTTTAAGCCTTAGAGTCTCTTTCCCTATTTTCCTTCCTTCCTTTTAACCTTCCTTATTTTCCCATTTTCCTTCCCTCCTTTTAACTTTCATTCCCTCCCTATTTTTCCTCCTTCCTTCTCTCCTGTAGACCAACCTGTCCTTCCCTCTTTTTAACGTTCCGTTCTTTTTTCCCTATTTTCCTTCCTTCCCTGTTTTTCCTTCCTTCCATCCTTTTAACTCTTCTGTTCTTTCTTCCTATTTCCTTCCCTCCTTCTTCCAACCTTCCTGTTTTTTCTTTTCCTGCCTCCATCCCTCCTTTTACTTCAGCAACCTTCATATCTTTCCCTTCCTTCCCCTCCCTATTTTTTTCTTTCCATTTGTCCTTCCTTCAAGGTTCCTTCTTCCCTTCCTTTCCTTTTCCTCCTTTTCCTTCTGCCCGTCCTTCCCTATTTTTTATGCCTTCCATCCTTCCTCCTTCCTTCAGCCTCCCTCTCCTTTCTCTCTTCCTTCCCTTTTCCTTTCAACCTTCCTTCCTCCTATCCTTCACTTCTCTGCCTCTTCCATCCCTCCTTTCAATCTTCCTTATTTCCTTCCTCCTCCCTATATTTCCTTCCAACTTTCCTTCTTCCTTCCTTTTCCTTTCCTCCTCTCTTCCTTCCCTTTCCTCCTTTTCCTTCTTCCTTCCTTCCTTCCCTATTTCTCCCTGCCTTCCTTCCTTCCCTAGTTTTCCTGTCCTTCCTCCCCTCCTTCCTTCCTTCCCTGTATTCTTCCTTCCTTCCTCCTTTCAACCTTGCTTCCAATTTTTCCCTCTCTGACTCCCTTCTCTTCCCTCCTTCCTTCCTTCCTTCCTTCCTTCCTTCCTTCCTTCCTCTCCTTCCTTCCTTCCTTCCTTCCTTCCTTCCTTCCTTCCTTCCTTCCTTCCTTCCTTCCTTCGCTTCCTTGCTTCCTTGCTTCCTTGCTTCCTTCCTTCCTTCCTTCCTTCCTTCCCTCCTTGCTTCCTTGCTTCCTCCTCCCTTCCTTCCCTCTGCTTCCTTGCTTCCTTCCTTCACTTCCTTCTTCCTTCCTTCTCTTCCCTGTCTTCGCCTCCCCATCCCTTCCTTCCTTCCTTCCTCTCCATATTCTTCCTTCCTCCTTTCAACTTCCTCCCTATTTTTTCCATCCTGCCTTCCATCCCTCCTTTCAACCTTCCTTCTTTCCTTCCTTCCATATATTTTCTTTCCATTTGTTCTTCCTTCCAACCTTCCTTCTTCCTTCCACCTTTTCGTTCCCTTCCCTTCCTTCCCTATTTTTCCTTCCTTCCCTATTTTCCTTCCTTCCTTCCCAGCTTCCTTCCCTATTTTCCTTCCTTCCTTCCGAGCTTCCTTTCTTCCCTATTTTTCCTTCCTTCCTCCCCTGTTTCTCCTTCCTTCCTTTCCAAGCTTCTGAGGAACCAAATCATTTCAACCAAACAGATTTTGCTGCTTTTATGTACCCAAAATATTGATCTTGTTGCAAATAATGAAGGATTTTTTGTTGTTGTTTTATTATTGTCCTTTAATAACAATAAATATCAATTTTATCTTTAATTGAACTTAAAACTGGTATATAAATAATTATGAGTGATGACACAAGCAACTTGTTTTGAATTGGTTCACAATTTTTTTTTTTGCTGCTGAAGTTTAAATTAAACAATAAATACATAACAAATATACAGTAGAACATGTTTTATTGCATTGTTTTCACTGACTGCATGTCAGTTGTTTTCACAAACTCCTATGATTCACTTCTTTTAATGAATTAATAGAAGACCCACAAATGCACAAGCTATTCAATCAGTTTGAATCAGTCAACAAATTACTTAGTGAATCTGTTACTGTCTGACTCAGCTCACTGACTGGATGTGACAACAAAGATTTTGTTGTAATAAATTGTTTGCTTGTTTTTTATGAAAAGAACTTTTGAAATATTTACATAAAATAGATTTGTGTAGTATGTACAATATGCATGCATGGTAAATTCAAAAAGCAGAATTCTGCCGGAAACACTAGTTCATTTAAAAACACACAGGCTGTGATTCATTTTTCAGTGACCCAATTATCAGACCCAGTTATGAAGGTGTAGAATTTCATTGCATTGAATTGAATTACCCTGTTAAGTTTAATATTATGTTTTATAGGGGCAGTCGTGGCCTAATGGTTAGAGTCAGACTGGTAACCTGAAGGTCACAGGTTCGATTCTCAATACCGACAGGAAATGACTGAGGTGCCCTTGAGCAAGGCATCTAACCCCAAATCACTCCCCGGGTGCCACTGCTCCGGGTGTGTGTGTCCATGGCTTGCAGTGTGTGTGTGTGTGTGCGTGTGTGTGTGTATTCACTACTCACTGCTCCTAATGTGTATGCACTAACTTGGACCGGTTAAATGTAGATGACAAATTCAGAGTATTGGTTACCATACGTGGCCGTCACGATCACTTAATTTTTTGCTATTTGGTTCAGGAATATGGTTTTGTAAAAAGTAAAAAACAAATAATTATCAAAATGGGAGGAAATGCATTAAAAGACATGTACACGAGCATGGCAAACTCATCATGAGAAATGCATTACACCCATATACTCCTCCCAGGCTGAGGATGCTACAAAGAAATGATTTATGTGTGCTTAATAAACATCCCCCAGTTGTGTGCCCTGATGTTTATAGTGTGGTATAAATGTGTCTCTGGCAGGTGTTGAACGAGGCGGTGGGGGCGATGATGTACCACACCATTACTCTGACCAGAGAAGATCTGGAGAAATTTAAAGCCCTCAGAATCATAATCCGCATCGGTAGTGGATATGACAATATCGACATTAAAGCAGCTGGAGAGATGGGTAAGAGCATTGGGTGACAAACGCCAAGACGTGTCCTGCTCACAACTTTTGGTCTTAAAGGTAGTTCACTTTTAAAAAAAATTTGGCTGATAATTTCCTCACCCCCATGTCATCCAAGATGTCCACGTCTTTCTTTCTTCAGTTGAAAAGAAATTACGTTTTTTGATGAAAACATTCCAGGATTTTCTCCATATAATGGACTTCAATGGGAACCAAACGGTTCAAGGTCCAAATGAGAGTTTCAGTGCAGCCTCAAAGGGCTTTAAGACGACACCAGGCGATGAATAAGGGTCTTATCTGAGCGAAACTATGGGCCATTTAAAAATTAAATAAAAATGTTTTAAGTTTTATAAGCTCAAATGCTCGCCTTGCTCTATTCTGTGATTACCGTTCGTGACTTTCCTGTTCAAACTCGTTCATCATAATTAGCAAATCTTGAGTCATGACTCAAAGGGTCCTCGATAAGACCCTTATTCATCGTCTAGTGTCGTTTAAAGACCTTTGAAGCTGCACTGAAACTCTCATTTGGACCTTGAACCGTTTGGTTCCCAATGAAGTCCATTATATGGAGAAAAACCTGGAATGTTTTCATGGACATCTTGGATGACATGGAGGTGAGTAAATTATCAGCAAAAGTTTTTTATTAAAGTGAACTACTCCTTTAATAGACATTTGTAGAAGTGATGCCTGACATAAATGTAGATTTGCCCCATTTATTAATATTGTATCTAGATAACGAGAATAATAAGAATAAAAACCTTATCTAAAAGTCACCATGGGACAACACTGTCTTTGTGTTGCTTTCAACAGCTTTGTGGACAAAAATATACACCTGAAAAATGAGCAGTGAGAAACTTAAAACATTGATAATATTGTGAAAAGCTGGAGTAAATGAAATGTAGAAATGTATAAAGATGTTGAGTTTATATAGTGTGATACTTGGCATCACAGAGAACATCGAATACTGCTCAGCTGAGAATCTAGGTTCAGAAAAACAAAGTTCTCCACATGAAGTGAGGAAAAGTTGGATGTCTGAAGTCTTTCAGAGACAGGAGAAGGTACTGGAGGACTAATTGTTCCTCTGGGACAGACAGTTTATATGGTTAGAGTTAAAAGAAAGAAGGTGTTCTGGCTGGATAATGATCTCCATTTCTCCTTTTAATGATGCCTGGAGAAACTTGCAGGTCAAATCCATCAACGGATAGAAGATTAACTTGACTGTCAGTGGGAATTGACCATCTGAGGTCTTGAATGTATATGTAAATATCAATCTTTCCATGAATCAGACTGAGCATTTGTGCATGTCTGCAGGTATTGCAGTGTGTAATATCCCATCAGCCGCTGTGGAGGAGACGGCAGAGCTCTGACGCTTTGCCACATCCTGAACCTGTACCGGAGGAACACGTGGCTGTACCAGGCCATGCGGGAGGGCACGCGGGTCCAGAGCGTGGAGCAGATCCGAGAGGTGGCGTCAGGGGCCGCCCGCATCAGAGGGGAAACACTCGGACTTATTGGCTTTGGTGAGAGACCGAAACAGAGAAACACTTCATCAACAAACACAAAAACATTACACAATTGTGTCACTTAACTGTCCTGTACCACAGGTGGGACGTTTGCCACTATATTTTTAAATCAATTATATCTTAGTAAATACCTTTAGTAATATTGACAAACTATATATCATTTGAAAGCTTACAATCTCTAGTTTCCATATTTGGTGACTGATTTTCAAAATATATTACAGAGGAACCATAATTTATCAATATGCAACAAGAATATTTTCATACTCATAAAGCGAGTTCAGACCTTTATTTTAAAATAGCAGAGAACATGAAAAATCATGAAAAAATGGTAGATACCTCAGTTTGTTTTCATGCCAAAAGTTCTAAAGATAGCATCCATACAATTATTTTGGAAAAAAATGACTGAAAAGTTTGAAATATCAAGAAAAAATAATGGAGGCGCCCTTATATGGGCAGTAATGGAGTCTGGTTGTGCCCTAGTGAAAAAGTTTGGTACTGCGCTCAAACAAAATCTTACTGAAAGCTAATTTTTTGAGATATCAACCTAAAATTTGAAACACAACTTGTTCAGATTTTTGGCTTTGATTTTTCTGCAGTTTTAGAGTAGCCCAGGTTTTGAAAATATATATTTTATGCAAAATATAAATAATTAATATTTTTACATTGTACATTTCCATAAACTTCAAACTTCTAGAACTTTTTTTCTGTTTAACTTTCTTAATTTATTTCACTTCTACAAAAATCTGCCAAATGTTTTCTTTAAAACAAGACCAATCATATGTCTATATTCCAAAGCATTCTTAAATTACAACCATTTAAGTTTTGAAATGTGCATTTTCATGTCTATTCAAAAAAGGGAGGGGGGGGGGTGACAGTTAAGAGGTTAAAGGGGTGATGAACTGAGAAATCTTTTGACATCTAAGAGGTCATCATATTATAAGAATATCCTGTAAGTTTCAGAACTGAAAACATCCTTATTAGTCCAATAAAAGCTTTTAATGACACCAGCACTCTAAAAAATGCTTGGTTGTTTCAACCCAAATTTGGGTCAGAATATGGACTTACCCAAATGTTGGGTTAAAAATGCAATTAAAAAATCACAGTTGAAAGTGAAAGTTGAATTTGGGTTTAATTTTGAAATTACATTTTTAACCCAACACTTAGGTTTGTCCATATTTTACCCAAATTTGGTTTAAAACAACCCAGTATTGTTTAGAGTGAGGCTCAGCAAACGACTCGTTTTTTAAAATGGGGAACGATGACGTCAAAGAGGATAAAACACCACCCCCGCAGAAAAAGATCAACGCCTACTTCAACACGGCTGGTTTAGCCCCGCCCACCGATTCGCGCATTACACGCATAGCTAAATAACAGGCCTACCTGGTGATGACAAACCGGATCGAGCTGCTAAGCAATAAACATGCACTGACGAGTGAGTCGAAACTCATTATAATATGCAAAACTGTTATCCAATCACAGCAGTGGGCGTTTACTTCCAAGTCTTCAATGTGAGACGCCCATAAAAACTGAGCGTTTTTGAGCTAGGCTCAAAACTAGGGTAGAAAATAGCCTATTTCTTATTCATTTTGATGTTTTTTTTTAATGTAAAAACCAAGCGAACGTTATAAATTTACCTCAGACAACAAAATAAAAAAATGTAAAAAGCCAGTTCATGACCCCTTTAAGCATTACACAATATAATAATGCTTGTTAATGCCATTACGTTATAAAATTGAGTTATAGATCAATTATTATTTAATTTATTTACATTTGTTGTTTGTTCTGTATTATATATTAAAATTTGAGATATAAATACATATACATGCTTTTATCCAAAGCAGCTGATATGTATGCACTATTTAACATTTTACATTTTCAGTCATCATAAATTGAAGTTTGAGAATTATGTAGAGATTGAAACATGAATAAAAATCATTAAAATAAATAATGTAAGCAAAATGTAGCCTTAACCCTAATGAGACTAAATTCAAGCATTTAACAAAAAATATAATATCATAATAAATAATATAATTTAAAGTGGCTGCTGACTTTTGACTGGTAGTGTACATGAAAATATTATATTTACTTATGAAAAATCACAGGAACCTTAAAGGAATGGTTCAAATGAATTATGTCATCTATTCACTGTCTGGTCATCCATGTATAATTTTTGTTTTCATATAACAAAAGTCAGTGGTGACAAGAGTTAGTTAAGCTCCAAGAAGAACAAACAAGCACTATAGTTGTCATACATACATAGTTATATAAGCAATCCTCTGCTGGATGGGTTTGTGTGTCTTTATATTTATGTATATGTGTGTTATAGGCCGATCAGGACAGGCAGTGGCTGTTCGAGCGAAAGCGTTTGGCTTCAATGTGATCTTTTACGACCCATACTTGCAAGACGGTTTAGAGCGATCGCTGGGCGTTCAGAGAGTTTACACATTACAGGACCTCCTGTACCAGAGCGACTGCGTGTCTCTCACTGCAACCTAAACGAACACAATCACCACCTCATTAACGACTTCACCATCAAACAGGTAGACTACACACAAACAGTTCAATAATCACATCCTGTTATCACGAGCGCCATCTTGTGGCTGTGGCTTGAACATGACTTTGAGGACTTATGTATCATGTTTTTGTAGATGCGACAGGGAGCGTTTCTAGTCAACACAGCCCGAGGGGGTCTGGTCGAATGAAAAAGCCCTGGCTCAGGCTCTGAAAGAGGGCAGGATACGAGGGGCCGCCCTGGATGTTCACGAATCTGAACCCTTCAGGTAATATTCATAATGACATACTAATTAGAACAATCCCCATGTTGCTGTACGCCACAAATTCTCTTCAGCTGCACTAAATTTGCATGCTATTAATTCTATATAATATGCAATATTAGGATTAGTGCATCCCAGATTATAGTACATTGAAAATGGTGTGTTTTTTCAGATGGACAAACATAGCAAGGACTTTTTTCTGTTTTGGCATTTTACTTTTCTAGAACATAATGGAAATTTGTTATGGGAGCACAACATTAATTTATTTCGCTTGTATTATTCTCATTTGATTATTATCACAATGTATTGCAATGTATACAACGTTGAGTGATTGTGAATTTTCAAAAAATTGCATTTGGTAATAATATTAAAAAATAATTAAAAAAAGGTTAAAGATTTTGTAACATACTTTTTTAGTTTTTTTTTACTGTTTCAACTTTCTATTCATCAACAAAAATGCTGAAAAAAATACATCATGGTTTTTAGCACAAATGTTTTCAACATTTTTTTCAAGCAGCAAATCATCATATTAGAATGATTTCTGAAGGATCATGTGACACTGAAAACTGGAGTTAATGATGCTGAAAATTCTCCACTTTTTTGGAAATAGGCTCATTTTACTACTCCTCAAGAGTTAAACAGTTGGGTTTTACCATTTTGAATCCATTCAGCCGGTTTTCTGATATTTAGAAGAATATCCATGGTTTTCGATGAGGTCTTAAAAAGTCTAAAATTTCAAAATCACAATTTAAGGCCTTAAAAAGTCTTCAAATTTGCTGAAGTATAGTGTTCTAGGTCTTAAATCATTTTAAACAGGTTCTTAATTTTCCTATGTCCATGTAAATCTCATTGAAATGCTCCCGCAGCGCTTTGGAATGTTTTTTTTTATTTATATTACGTGGTTGTAGTTCTTAATTCGCTGTATTACGACTACAAAATAGACCAACATGCAACAGCCGATCAGTTTTGAGGTTTTGTGTTATTGGCGGATATCTCAGATACCACAGACAGACATAAAACTAATTTTATTCAGCTTATGGGGAAGTGGAAGTTTAGCGATATTTTGCTTTAAAAAAATCTGAATTTTGGATCAGATTTTGCTGATTTGGATTTTGCTTTTGGATCAGAGCCAACACTAAACTTCTCCACACGGCAACAAGACACCAGTCCTACATTGTTTCAAACAATGTTTCCGGACTCTGACATCGCTAAATCCTTCTGGTGCGGAAAGATAAAACGGCCTACATTACGTGCTTTGGAATAGGGGATTTTATAAAAACAGAAACAGAGCTAATTTACAAAATCAAAGAACCGTTCGTGCTGATTTTCGACGAATGTTCAGTTTGAATAAATTAAATAACTTTGCAAATAATTTTGAGACTCTGCGTTTCCTTTGTACATTTTTTTTGTGATATAGGTCTTAAATTTCATTCATATGGTCTTAAAAAGTCTTAAAATTTCACTTTGTGAAACCTGCAGTAAACCCTATATCAGTAACAGGCAGTTTCTGGTCTCATTGACTTCCATAGTAGGAAAAATTTACTATGGAAGTCAATGAGACCAGAAACTGTCTGTTTACTGATATTCTTCTAAATATCCGAAAATTGGCTGAATGGATTCGAAAACGGTAAAACCCAACTGTTTAACTCTGGGGAGAAGTAAAATGGAGTAAAGTGGAGTATCCCTTTAAATTGGAAACAGTTTTAAATATAAATACATTTTACAGTAGTGTATGTACTTTCACATCACCAGCGAAGTACATCCTTTCAATGTGTAGTAAAACTATGCAAATCAGGATATAGTCTCATTCTGTCTACCTATGCTACGTTTTTCTCTCAGTTTTACTCAGGGTCCTCTGAAGGATGCGCCCAATCTGATCCTGCACCCCTCACACAGCGTGGTACAGTGAGCAGGCCTCACTAGAGATGAGAGGCCGCGGCCACCGAGATTTGCAGGGCCATCACATGGTACTGAAAGCGCTCCATTGACCTCTTTCTTAAAATGTTTTCTGGAAAAAATGTAACCGCTTCTGATGATGTCATTGTAGAATTGGCATACGAAATTGTGATTATCATAGGGTTGCATGTTTCATTTATTATGGTAAAGTTAAGGAGAACTCCGCCAAAATGAACCTTTGCTCTAATAAAACATCGGTACCTACAGTTACATGCCTCTCTGAGAT
>JAQIUQ010006925.1:65301-67801 GCA_030378365.1 Hybognathus amarus | reverse complement strand
AGCCTTAAAGTAGTTCACTTTTGAAAAAAACTTCACCCTCACCCCCATGTCATCCAAGATGTCCATGTCATTCTTTCTTCAGTCGAAAAGAATTTAAGGTTTTTGATGAAAACATTCCAGAATTTTTCTCCATATAATGGACTTCAATGGGAACCAAAAGGTTCAAGGTCTAAAAGACAGTTTCAGTGCAAACTGTTCAAAGGGCTTTAAATGATTCCAGACGATGAATAAGGGTCTTATCAAGCGAAACGATTACTCATTTAATAAATAAATAAGTAAGGGATAATCCACGGATAGCCATGCATTAAAGGATTTTAATGCACGACGTAGAGGCAAAGAACCACCCGACGCAAAGCGTATATTGCCTATACGTCGTGCATTAAAATTCTTTAATGCATGGCTATCGTGGATTATCCCGCTTATACCTCGGTTATTTGCCAAGTTAAAAAGAAGTTAAAGTTATAACTGATGTTTACAGTGTGATTTTTTAACAGACGTGTAAAAATGACGGTTATTTTCTTAAGTTACGGCTCGTTAGTTCTAGCACTCGAAATGCAAAAATCATCCATTTAGCCTACCTAAATAAATGTTGTTGTTTTTTTCATATGTGTCTCTCACTCTGTTTGCAAGCGTAACTGTTACTATGGTTACCAATGTTTTTTTTACAGTCTATGGTTTATAGTAGCGGATTCATTTCGAACTGTAATCAAACTGACTGGAACTACCTGTGCATTAAACGGTTTTACTGCACACCTTCCAGCCAATCAGAATCGAGTATTCAAACAGCTCGTGGTATAACAAAGTTTAATTTTTATAAGCTCAAATGCTCGCCTACTCTGTTCTGTGACGCACGTTTGTGACTCTCCTGTTCGAACTCGTTCATCAAAATGAACAAATCTTTTCAGAGTCATTTGGTTCATTCAACGAACGAAACAAACAAGTTGACTCTCATTTGATGAACGAGTTCGAACAGGAGTCACAAACGTGCATCACAGAACAGAGCAAGGTGACCATTTGAGCTTATAAAACTTAAAATTTGTTATTTATTTATTAAATGAGCGATCGTTTTCGCTTGATAAGACCCTTATTCAGATCGTCTGAAATCGTTTAAAGCCCTTTCAACAGTTTGCACTGAAACTGTCTTTTGGACCTTGAACTGTTTGAGTTCCCATGGAAGTCCATTATATGGAGAAAAATCCTGGAATGTTTTCATCAAAAACCTTCATTTCTTTTCAGACTGAAGAAAGAATGACACGGACATCTTGGATGACATGGGGGTGAGGAAATTATCAGCAAAAGTTTTTTGAAAAGTGAACTACTCCTTTAAACCAATGGCCTCACCGTAACTCTGTATTCTGTCTTTTCTCAGGTTCCCCCCTGGTGCAGTGGGTGTGTCTCCTGGTGGCATGGGTGGACAAATAGAGGGCATGATGCCTGGCGGGGTGCCCAGTGCCCACCCCCTGCCGCCGGGCACCCAGCCCAGCCTCGCCCCCTCCCCACCCAGCTCCTCAAACACAACGACCATAGAGAACACCTGGCCAAGTCATAACCACACACCTGACCGCTGACCAACTGCAAATCGTAGAGACTAAGAGACAGTGAACGGGTGAACAAGCAATCAGCTGCCAGCGCCAGCTGCACCAGAGACATGCTTCATGGACGTCTACCACTGTCTTGTTTTTCAGTTTGAGTGTTTTTCCGTTCATTTACGTTTTAACCTAGGAAGTTCGGTGGTTTTGTTTCTGTTGTTTTGCGAGGGGCGGACTTCCACCTGTTCGAATGCAGGTGGGCGGTGCTTTCTTGTCAGGAGGCGTGGCATCACGCGATGGCCACGCCTCTTCCTCGTGCACCAGTTTGAAACATTGACTGATATCCACATGTCATGCACTTCTCTTCTTCCTCCTCACCTTATTTGGGCACGTAACAGAACTTCGACGCATTTATACGTTTCAATGACGTTTCTATCTTTACATCCAGGAAATTAGTGCTCGTCTTTGTTTCAGTGTTGATAAAAAAATATATATATACAGTGTATCTATTAAGAGAACAGAGAGGGAAAGGCTGTTCTTGGGCGAAAATAAAGATGATAGAGAAATGATTAGCATTTGTTTTTGTTGTTTTTTTCAGAACATTTAGAGTAGCTGACCTCTTGTTTACAGAATTGCACAAATTGAACAAGCACCAGCTCAGAAACCACCCTCTCTTAAGACCCAAGAGCACACTATTTTACTAATATATATATATATATAAATTAATTTAGATTAAAAATGTTTCTGTTTTTTTTCAGGATTTGTTTGATTCTCTGTTGGGTTTTTAAATGTCAGTTCCCAAAAATGGCAATTTGGATCTGAGTGAACGTCACCATGAGGAGCATTTTGATTTTTTGTTTGCTATGAGTTCTGTAAAACTCCAGAAATAGATGGCAGCTCACATAGAAAAAAAAGGGACTGGAGTGAAAAACCGCCCTGTCTCAGGAAGAACATTTACTCCGAAACACAGA